>BLSH010193008.1:568780-580287 GCA_018402905.1 Glandirana rugosa | reverse complement strand
TCGTTTATATACACCAATTTTTACTATGTATGTTACACATCTGTGTTTTTTTTGTATACACAATTGATTCTATGCTAATTTCATTCGCTGCCTAAAGTGAGTTGCTGATCTTTCAATTTGGAGGTAATTACACTCACCTGGTTTTTCCTTTTCCCCTCCTCCTCTCTTTGTTTGAGAGGATCTTGAATTCATATTTAAGCAGCGATATGATCATACCATCTCTAGCTATGATTAAGCGTCAGATATAGACGTGAAACGCGTCAGCATTCGTACCTGGGGTTTGTCCCCCAATATGCTCTGCTTGTATTTCATTTGATTTTACCAATAAACGGCAATTTTTGGAGTGCGGCTGTCTGAAGAACTTTTCTCAGTATCTCCTATATCATGGCGGAGCCTGCACCCTATGGAAGCGGTCACATCTGTGGAGTGAAGCCGTGGCTTTGAGCGGGTATTGTCTTCCCTTCAGTTCATATTCAGACTGTGCTCCGGACCATGTTAAAAGGGAAGACAGACCAGACATACCATTGTGTAATCCGTTTAATAAAACAACAGTATCCAGATAAAAACAACAATTACCAACTCACATTTCGTTGTGCTGAACACCAGCATGAACAGCTCAGCAAGGGGACGCCGGCTCCAGGTAGCACGGCGTGTGTGCGTTCCAGGGCACAGAACCACTCGGGCAGGAAGTGATGTTACAGGATATGACATCACACGGAAGTGGGCGCAGCCTCAATGCATTTCATGTATACCAAACGTCACCAGGAAGTTCCCCGCCTCCATTTTATTGAAGCCTCTTACACTCAGTGGGTCAATCTGATTGGTTAAATGACCCAATGGTTATATAAGGAAAATTTGAATTAAATCCAATCAATTTTTTGCAAGTTTATTTATGCTGTGCATCCTGGTGTGGGCGGTATGCCAACTTCATGTTAATTACAGATGTTACTTAACCAGTTCCACACTGCCTACCATCTATTTACGGCGGCAGGGTGGACACTGGCCGCGAATCGCCATAAAAAGGTGGCGATCTGCGAATAGCCGCTAGGGGGCGCGCGCGTGCGCCCACCGCACTCCTGAGGAATGTGCCCACGGCTCGGGCGGACCCGATGTTCGCCGGCGAGCCGCGATGAGCAGCCACAGGCAAAGAGCGGAGAACCGCTGATGTAAACACGGCGGTTCCCCGCTCTGTTAGTGGGGGCATGGGAGATCTACTGATCCCTGTCACTGGGATCAGTTAGATCTCTCATGCCCATGGTAGCCCAACCCCCCCACAGTAAAAACACACTCAGGGAACATAGTTAACCCCTAGATCTCCCCCTGCAGGTTAACCCCTTCACTGCCAATGGCATTTTTACAGTAGTGAATATGTGATATAGCGCTCAACCAAATTTATACAGGGTGTATATATTCATAATGAATAAATATAACAGTGCAAAATGTGCAAACATGTGCAAATGTAATAATTAAATTACATAGCCCAAACAGAAGGGCTATTAAAGTTCAGTAAAGGTGCAAAAATTATAAAAAATTAAAAGATGAGGAAAAAAAGGCATTAAAGTCCCAATAAATGTTCATTGAAGTGTTAATCATAAATAATGCCAAATGTGAAGACACTTGATGAAGATATGCTCAAAGGTGGAATCCAACCCTTTAAAATTGGAGGCTTACCAGAGGTAAGATATATTTACGCCTAAATATATCTAAGGACACCTGACATCAAGGAACAGGGGACCAACGTCACACTTTCCTCAGGCGATATGCACAATGGTGGTAATTGGTCTTGCTTGAAAGACCGGCGATTCTAGGGTAATTCCATGGGTCCACAGGTAGATGTCACTCAGTATTCCAAGCAGCGGAGGGGAAAGGATTATTGTCACAATCCAGAGCTCACCAACCCGGTTATTCAGGGAGGGTATGGATGTGTTCAAAAAAGGGGAAAAAAACTTTCATAGTGTAAAACCCCTTAACAGGAGGTATATTTATTTAAATAAATCAATAAAATAGTAAAATTAGTAACATGTGAGCCGGCAAACAAAGGATGTAAAATGCAGCAATTTGGGGTCGGCAGCTACCGACGCGTTTCGTCTTATCAGATGTCGTCTGGGGGTTACCAACCCCCCAAAAAGCTGCGCCTATATAGCAGCAGGCACCCTCTATTGGGAACCGCACTTCCACCCGGCAGCAGACTGGCATGCATTTCAATGACGTACTTGCGGCAGATTCCGGAACTGATGCGGACCCATAAAAAACGCTACCCAATCAAAATGTGGCGCCAATAATTTATCCAGAATTTGAGCCAATAAAGCCACATATAAGTTAAAACCATATGGTAAAAAACTATGAATATTTCCTGGCTGTATGGATAGAAACCACATGACTTCCGCCTGACTTCCAGCTCAGTGCGTTCCACTGGCATACAGAGACACCTGCGGAAGGCGGAGATCCAGAGTGCGTCACCACGTAGCGCCGGAAGACGGCAGCTATCGCGTGTATCTGGCGCCAAAGAATGGCAGGAAACATTACGTGGGCAGATGACGCCACAGGAAACGACCCACCACATCACGTCACTCCACCGGCTGGAAACAGACCGTGACACGTGCATATCATCCAATCACAGGGGACAAGAAAGAAAAAATAAGAAAACAAAAAGTGGACAAAGCAACCAGAATATAAGCAAAAATATCCACGGACATTCTAATAGAAACGTCCTAAATGAGGGTGAATGCTGCTTTACACAATAAATCAAAAATATTAAAAATAAATATTAAAAATTAAATAAGTTACATTCTGCATAGGTATGAAGTTATACTGCATATTAAATATACGCTAAAAGGCACATTATAGGAGTTTCTTGGCCCCTATATATGGCCAACCAGAAAAAATTTATGTTTATCTAAATCCAACCCTAATTCAAATAGGACAACATCAAAGAGTATATCTCAATCTGAACTAGCCTTGGTAAACCCAAAATATATAAAGGGATAGAGTATTCTAAGTGGGAACCCAGGTTCAAAAGGAATCTCATTCAATATACTAAACATGGATGGTAGACCACAAATTGGTCTCTTCCGTATTGTACCTAAAGCTCTCTCCATAGCATGTGTCACCAGAGACACGTATAAAAGGAGCTGGATTAGACTCCAAATGAATTGGGATGAAAATAGAGAACATTAAAAAAAGGTTTGGGGACGAAATAATCCGGACTACATAGAGATGGCATTAACCTGATGGATAGATTAAGATTTATTAATAAACAAGTTAATGTCCCAATCGACATTTAACCCGTATGGGGCATAACTTTTAAGTTGATATATCCAGAACACTTCTTGCTGTGACACTCCTCTTTTAGAATCACCACGTCTCCAGGGTGGCACATACTTATCTATGATGCTGAAAGTTGTGCCCACGGGATTTTTATCGTGAGCTCTAAGATAGTGCTTCGGAACACTGTGATTCGTTCATCCTTTTATAATGTTGGTGATTTGTTCGCTGACACGAATAGAAAAGATCCTAATAGTTCTTCCTACATATTGTTTGCCACAAGGGCAGGTCAGCAAATACACTACATTCTTTGTCTCACAAGTGCAGAACTGCTTAATACGGTAAGAAATATGTGTCACCGTGGATACAAATTCTATGATTTTCCTACTTTTGCAGTTGTTCAGCTTGCACACTCTGCACTTTCGACAGGTATAGAATCCCTTTAGGTTGTGAAAGAAGGTTGGTTTCACAGGAGGTTCAAGGACGTTAGGAGCGACTTTAAGCCTCAATGTAGGGACTTCTCTGAAAATAACCTTAGCTTGAGTTGGCAAAAGGGGTCCCAATATTCGATCACTTTGAAGAATATTCCAATGTCTTCTAATGATATTCAGAATCTTCCTGTGTTGTACTGAGAAAGAGGTGAAAAATTACCATTAAAACTGATCTTCTTCATTAGTTCGAGGTTTGGGTTCGATGTTCACCAACGTTTTTCTGTCAGTATCTAAGGCTCGCTTAATCTCATGATCAACATTGGATTCATCATAACCCTTTTCCACAAAACGATCTTTCAAGACCTTTGCTTGGAGATTGAAATCTTGAATGTTAGTACAATTCCTCCTCAAACGGAGGAATTGACTTTGGGGGACAGACTTCAGCCAAGACCCATGATGACAGCTATCCGTTGGAATATGGTTTTCTAAAAGGTGTATGTGCCTTAGGCAGCGCTTATCCTCTGGTATAAGGTGCAAAATCCTGCGTGCAGACTGCTGCTGTGGCCCCAATATTTGGGGGATAATGTGACTTGTGTGAACAGGTTGTGTTTTGTGTTCAAACAGCGCTTGCACTCTCTGTTTAAATGTTACAAATCTTACTGTGTATAAGTGGTTACATAAACAAAATGAAATTCACAGTGATCTCTCAATTTTTACACATACAAATTCACATCGCTCAAATAGATGCCATAAATAAATATATAAGTATACAAATAAAAATATATAAAAATATAAATAAAGTCCAGATAAAGTGCTGTGCTCTGTGCCAAACGATTATTTGGTGTGCAATCCGTGGTATACAGTGTGAAGGTGCTGTTTCAGTTCCAGTCTATCAATGCTTCAAACTTCTTGTGAGTGGGACAATTCTTTATGCTTTAAAGTGCTCGTGCTGCATTGGGGTGTTGGATGATGAAAAAATAATGACTCAGGGTGTTGTGCCCTGCTTACCAGATTCCTTTGACCCTCCAACCATACTGTGTGGAGGAGTCAAATCGTGCTTTAGGTCTACAATCCGACCTTGGGATATGGTTGTCCTCTGCTTTCTCTCGCTCTCCTCCGCGGTCAATATTCCATGCGTGGGAAGAAAAAGGAATAACTCATCGTATATCTCTTTAAGAAAGATTTATTTGGCCAAAACTTTTCACAGTGCAAACATCATTGTAGCACACATTTGCCAATATCTGTGAAATGCTCTAAAGGTTGTGCTCGCGGTGAGTGCTATTTGCACTTCCTGCTTGCAGACCTGCTGAGCGTGGCCTCTCGCACCTAGGTGATCACACCTAGAAGGTGCATGCTGCTATATAGGCGCAGCTTTTTGGGGGGTCGGTAACCCCCAGACGACGTCTGATAAGACAAAACGCGTTGGGAGCTGCCAACCCCAAATTGCTGCATTTTACATCTTTTGTTTGCTGGCTCACATGTTACTAATTTTACTATTTTATTGATTTATTTAAATAAATATACCTCCTGTTAAGGCAGTGCTTCTCAATTATTTTCTGTCATGCCCCCCCTAGGAAGAAGAAAACATTTTGCGCCCCCCGTGCGACTGTAAATAGTATCATTTGTCTATAAAATTGTTAAGTACACCTCTGCATAACACTGTATCCTTATTAACGTATAAGAGAATAAACAAAGAAAGAACGGGGGCTGAGAGACAGGGGGGGAAGAGGGGGGCTTAGAGACAGAGGGGGGGGCTGAGAGACAGAGGGTGGGAGATGAGAGACAGAGGGGGGGGCTGAGAGACAGAGGGCTGAGAGGGACCACATAGCACTGCCCCCCCGGGCTCTGTGTGCGGGCAGGCGGCACCTATGTGGATGTGATGTTGCCGTACCTGACGGCCAGCAGCGAGCGGCAGCCCCGAGTCTCCTCCTGGTCCGGAGCTTCTCCTGCTGCCCTGCTCCTTCCAGCCTTCGCCTCCCGCCTGTCCTCTTCCTCTGGGCCGCGGTCTTCTTGGAAGAGAGGACATGGGTGGGGGAATGGAGGCTCTGGGAGCGCCGGGGTGGCCGCGCCCGCTCCTCTTCAGCGGTCAGGGAGGGGGGAGAGGCGGAGCTCACTCTCACATGTATCTCGATGGCAAGTACAGGCCTGGTTGCTAGGCAACCGACCGCTTGCGAGTGAGTCGGATAATGATGCTGAGGTCAAACGAGCCCCCCTTTACGGAGCCTCGCGTCCCCCTGGGGGGCGCACCCCACTATTTGAGAAGCACTGTGTTAAGGGGTTTTACACTATCAAAGTTTTTTCCCCTTTTTTGAACACATCCATACCCTCCCTGAATAATCAGGTTGGTGAGCTCTGGATTGTGACAATAATCCTTTCCCCTCCGCTGCTTGAAATACTGAGTGACATCTAGCTGTGGACCCATGAAATTACCCTAGGATCGCCGGTCTTTCAAGCAAGACCAATTACCACCATTGTGGATATCGCCTGAGGAAAGTGTGACGTTGGTCCCCTGTCCCTTGATGTCCGGTGTCCTTAGATATATTTAGGCTTAAATATATCTTACCTCTGGTAAGCCTCCAATTTTAAAGGGTTGGATTCCACCTTTGAGCATATCTTCATTAAGTGTCTTCACATTTGGCATTATTTATGATTAATACTTCAATGAACATTTATTGGGACTTTAATACCTTTTTTTTCCCATCTTTTAATTTTTTATAATTTTTGCACCTTTACTGAACTTTAATAGCCCTTCTGTTTGGGCTATGTAATTTAATTATTACATTTGCACATGTTTGCACATTTTGCACTGTTATATTTATTCATTATGAATATATACACCCTGTATAAATTTGGTTGAGCGCTATATCACATATGCACAACTAATTAGTAGCGACAAGTTTAGTCGTAGTATAGCAGCTTGCCTTTCTACTATTTGCACCTTTAGCGCAGTATTTTTCATATAATCTGACATTTATACAGTAATCAGTGGACATTTAAATTTCTGATCGCTGTATAAATGTCATTGGTCCCAAAAAAGTGTCAAAAATGTCTGACATGTCCGCTGCAATATCGCAGTACCACTAAAAATCGCAGATCGCCGCCATTACTAGTAAAAAATAAAAAATAAATAAAAACCCCAGAAATGAATTCTCGCCATCCATAAACGATTAGGATTTTTTTATCACAAATATGAGGAAGAATATAAATTGGCCAAAACCGGTGACAACATTTTTTTTTAATTTTTTTTTGGATTTGAATTTTAGCAAAAAGTAAGAAATTTGGTTTTTTTTGCAAAATGGTCTCTTCTTTTGTTTATAGCGGTGATCAGAAATCACGCAGAGGGGATCAAATACCACCAAAAGAAAGCTCTATTTGTGGGAAAAAAAGGACACAAATTTTGTTTGGGTATAGCGTCGCACCACCGTGCAATTGTCAGTTAAAGCGACGCAGTGCAGAATCGCAAAAAGTGCTCTGGTCCTAACCTGGGAAATTCTTCCGAGGCTGAAGTGTTTAAACCGTCTCAATCTTACAAAGAACAATAGGACAATCTGAAATGTCAGAATAATTGATACAATATTTATATAAAAAGCGATTTAAAAAGAATCTCTCGATCATATTAATAAAATTCTAAAGCCACAATCAATAATATTATATATCTAAATTTTCCCAATTCAGAGGTCAGGCTTTCAATCTAGTGCCACCCACTGACGTTTGTTGTTAATTACACCCTTGTTTATATTCAAAGATCCCTCTGATCTGACCAGAATGGTTATATATAATGTAAAAAGAAGAAAAGAATGTTAATTTGCCTCTGTCAGTTTATTGAGAAGGGGAATCTCTCATCTGACCTTTTCAGGTCAGTGAGTGGACTGGAGAAAAAGGGGGGGGGGGCTTTTTTTTAGACTAAAGGGTACTATATCAGTTCATAACTCTTGATGTTCTTTTTACTAGTAATATAAATACTGGATTTTGGCACATATATATTAATAGAGATGCAGTTCTATTAAGAGAAAATGCTTGTAAAATATGTTAAAATACATTTTATATATGTAACACAGGGGTTCACCTGAATAAATCTAAGTGTCAGCCTGGACAGGTCCAACTGGACCAAAATCAGTCCTCACAAGACCATCACTAAGAGTTGGATACATAGCATTGGGGTCAATGTCAATATTCAAACCTGATGGATACAAAGAACCCATTCTATGTATCCACCAGGTTTCATTCTGGGAGACCTGCTTAACCATGTCTCCCCCCTCCAGTGCTTGTGTATTCAGTCAATACCCACAAACTGAAGTCCTGAAGGGTCCCTGTTGTGCCACTGTCCAAAATGTTGCGACACATTGTGTTTAATGCAACCTTTCTTTATAGTATTCACATGCTCATTGATCCTTTTAAAGAGGGGTCTGGTTGTTCTTCCTACATATTTTAGGTCATATGGACATGTCAAGAGGTATGTAACCCATCTGGTGTGGCAAGTAATGGATTTGTTGATTTAAAACGTTTCACCCCTGGTATTCTGAAAGTCAAATACCTTTCTCCTCTTGTCACACGTGGCCCTACATGAGATGCATCTCCCACACCGGTAAAAGCCATCTCTCTGTAAAAAGGTGACCTTTTTTTGGTGGTGTCCACCACGTTTTTAGCAATGCGATTTCGCAGGCCTGGGGCTCTTCTATAAATAAACCTGGGCTTAATAGGAAGTATTTTACTTAGACTGTTGTCCTTGAACAGAATTGGCCAGTGTTTACGAATAATTTTTTCAACCCCTCTATATTGGACGTTGTACCCTGTTAAGAAGGCCATTTCCGCTACATCTTTCTTTTTTTGTTTAGGTTTCAAGAGGCCGTCTCTATTTAACTTGCCCACCAATTCCCTAGTTTTCAGCAGGTGTTTTTTCTGATACCCCTTCTCAAGGAATCTTTCAATCAACATATCGTATTGGGCTTGGTAATCGGAGAGGTCCCAGCAGTTTCTTCTTAACCGTATGAATTGTCCTTTAGGGACACCCCCAATCCAATTCGGATGGTGGCAGCTCTTAGTGGACACATAACCTTTCCTGTCCACCTCCCTAAAATAGGTTCTCGTCAGGAGTTGGTTCCTTCTTTTAAACAATTCCAGATCAAGAAATTTGATCTTTTCAGTACTCCAATTTGCTGTTAATTTGATACCATAGGGGTTGGAAATTAGAGATGCCAGGAATTCAATCAATCGTATTTCTGATTGCTGCCATATCACCAGGATGTCATCAATGAACCTTCGATAACATTTGAGTTCTGGCCAAAGATGGGAAAATTGTTCCTCTTCCTCTCATTTATTTAAAAATAAATTTGCTACACTGGGGGCATATCTAGCCACCATAGCCACACCCTTTATTTGGTTGAAGAATTCCCCATTATGCCAGAAGTACAGGGTGGGCCATTTATATGGATATACCTTAATAAAATGGGAATGGTTGGTGATATTAACTTCCTGTTTGTGGAACATTAGTATATGTGAGGGGGAAACTTTTCAAGATGGGTGGTGACCATGGCGGCCATTTTGAAGTCGGCCATTTTGAATCCAACTTTTGTTTTTTCAATAGGAAGAGGGTCATGTGACACATCAAACTTATTGGGAACTTCACAAGAAAAACAATGGTGTGCTTGGTTTTAACGTAACTTTATTCTTTCATTAGTTATTTACAAGTTTCTGACCACTTATAAAATGTGTTCAATGTGCTGCCCATTGTGTTGGATTGTCAATGCAACCCTCTTCTCCCACTCTTCACACACTGATAGCAACCCACAGGAGAAATGCTAGCACAGGCTTCCAGTATCCGTAGTTTCAGATGCTGCACATCTCGTATCTTCACAGCATAGACAATTGCTTTCAGATGACCCCACCCATCTTGAAAAGTTTCCCCCCTCACATATACTAATGTGCCACAAACAGGAAGTTAATATCACCAACCATTCCCATTTTATTAAGGTGTATCCATATAAATTGCCCACCCTGTAGTTATTTGACATTGCCAAATTTATTATTAAATTTATGGTTAAGTGGGTCTCCCAGAACGAAACCTAGTGGATACATAGAATGGGTTCTTTGCATCCATCAGGTTTGAATATTGACATTGACCTCAACTGCTATATATCCAACTTTTAGTGATGGCCTTGTGAGGACTGATTTTGGTCCAGTTGGACCTGTCCAGGCTGACACTTAGATTTATTCAGGTGAACCCCTGTGTTACATATATAAAATGTATTTTAACATATTTTACAAGCATTTTCTCTTAATAGAACTGCATCTCTATTAATATATACATGCCATTACATTATTACTAGAGCCATTAAAGCCGGCGTCCCCCTGCTGAGCTGTTCATGCTGGTGCTGGCTTTCAGCACAACAAAATGTGAGTTGGCAATTGTTGCTTTTATCTGGATACTGTTGTTTTATTAAACGGATTGCACAATGGTATGTCTGGTCTGTCTTCCCTTTTAACATGGTCCGGGAGCACACTTGAGTTACAATAGGGAGATTAAAGTGGCCTATGTCGTTGGTGGAATATAAGGTGGAACATTAGAACGGTCTCCCAAGGATGATCTAACGGGTTATCTAAAGGCTGAACCAAGTGTTGTGTCTGGTGAGTGTGTATTGCCTACACGAGTGGTGGTGGAGCACAGTTTATATAAGAAAGAAGCTGCAATATTCCATTGGAGCACATTTTTTCTCACCTGGTGGATGGACTCTTTTTTATAAACTTTCTCTTTGGATTGGTTTAGGTCCTAAGTGTTGGATTCTGCTCAAACATATCACATGTGACTCACTTATATTCTTATTTTATATACCTATTTTATTTGGTGGAACATAATTGTATGCGATTATATATATATATATATATATATATATATATATATATATATATATATATTCTTTATTTACAGGTTATATGTATCTATGCACTAATTAATGGAATGAGGGAGTAAGCGCTACATCCTTTTATATATATTTTTTTCAAAATTAATTATAAGCTTACTAGTGGAAAATGACCACATAAGAAGAGAGAAAATGGCCAAAGGTATGTGGACTTCATTACAAAAACTGAATGAGCATTCAAGCCTCAACAGTAAGCTATTTTTGCTAAGACAACTACACTAATAAAAATTATAAATGCAACACGTTTGTTTTTTCCCCTATTTATCATGAGCTGAACGCAAAGATCTATGACTTTTTCTATGTACACAAATGGCCTATTTCTCTCAAATGTTGTTCATAAATCTGTCTAAATCTGTGTTAGTGAGTAGAGTTGATCGAACCTCTGGAAGTTCGGGTTCTGCTGGTTCGGCCGAACTTCGGGACAAAGTCCGGGTTCGGGTCCGGACAGGACCCGAACTTTGACACAGACCCCGAACCCCATTGAAATCAATGGGGACCCAAACTTTTAGGCACAAAAATGGCTGTAAGAAAGTCCTGGAAAGTCCTAGAGGTCTGCAAAAGGAAGGAAAATGGGGGTAAGGGTCAGCCAAGTGCCCTACAAAGAAATGGGGATAGGGAAATTACTTAAAATTAAAAAAAAAATCACATAAAAATATCAAAAAAATCAAAAATGGAGGTGGATGTGGACTATCTTCAAACTGTGTGAGAAAAGTATAAATTAGCCGGGAGAAGCCATATCACTGTTCTAAGAACAGTGATATGGCTTCTTCCGGCTAATTTATACTTTTATCACACAGTTTTAAGATGATTGGAGATTCTACAATCATCTTAAAACTGTTAGTAGAATTTTGACACACTATTTTCATATTTAATCGGCCCTCTTCGGTATAGTGAC
>BLSH010193008.1:535735-546261 GCA_018402905.1 Glandirana rugosa | reverse complement strand
AACTCGACTTTCCTTTCCCTCTTTCTTACTGCTCTCTTTTCTTTTCCCTATCCTCCATTGTCTTCGGATGGGATCTTTTTCTCCTCTTTCTTTCTTGTTTGCAAAAGAGATACCCTGGACAAGGTGATCAACTCAATGGTGATATAGAGGCTAAGGTAGCGCTGTTGGGACAATAGACAAAAGCTTGATGGGAAGATATATGATACCTTGTAAATCTGTAGATGATGCCTGCCAACAGTGGACTATGTGATAAAGGCCTTGTATATGTATGTTGATCTTTGGTTGCCCGCTGGGGTATTAATAAAAGCATATTGGAAAAAAAAAAGTATGAGGCTTCAATTGGGGTTTAGGATTACCTCACTGGAGACAGCTGACAGTGGGATAGTATCATCAAGAACAGTACCAGATAACATCATAGTCTCATTGTGCAAGTTAGGGCTCACAGACAAAAACATGCGCAACTCATGCAGGAAAACCCAGATACAGTAAATGCAGGCTGGCATGCATTAAAATGTATGCACAAAAACAAATAGAAACTCCTTCCATAGTGTGCATTAAATATGCAAACTGCAAATCCAGCCTTACAGACTTGTTTTCTCGGACACCTAGTCAGGGTACCAAGCCACATTAAAATCAAATTCTTTATCGAGATCAGGTTTTGGCTGAAGTATGGTCTTGCTAAAAACCTGAATATCTGGCAGCAGATGGTATATGTGTATGCACAGAAAGGGAATGTTAGGGAAGAGAGGTAAGGGAGTGAGTTATCTGTGGACTGCTAGGGCAAAGCAACCCATGGCAGATAATTACAGGTGTCTACAGGATACTGCAGGGCAATCCCTTCCTTTTGTTTTTGTAGCCATGGTCCCCCTCAGGATAGGGTGACCAGACCTCCCCGATTCCCGGGGACAGTCCCCATTTGGAGGAGGCTGTCCCTGGAGGAGGTCTGTCCCAGTGCTGGCCCTACCATGGGTCATGCTGGGCTGTCTCTGACGGGGAGGGAGGCGAGCATTGCCGGATTACACATAGCGGGGTAATAGTTGAGGAGATAGGTGACATGACATATATACATAATCAAATGTTCACCTTGGCATTATCCCTAAAAAAGTTGCAAATCATAATGGGGTAACCTGGGGTGGGACTTGCCAAATGAGAACATACGACTGCAAAAAATGGGTACAATTTCATATAAATTTTATTGTAGTTTAACAAATCCATAGAATATGTTGAAAACATATAATTAAAAAGGACATAAGTACAAATTCTATACTCTTAAAGATCATGAATGCACGTGTCAGATGGTCTACGCATTATGCAGGTTCTCCCGCTTCTAACTGTCCTCCTCGCTGGGCACCTTCCCCGAATCCCTGCCGATGTTTGCTGCTGCATAAAAACTGGCCCACTGAGCCATTCCCAGTAGTCCCGATGGCCAGTACAGGCCTGGTCAGGCAAGTATATGGTCATTTTTGTTTATGTGCCAATGTTTCTTCATCAGCTTCTTAACTAGATAATGTTGTTGGGAATATGTTGTCACGAATGGTACTCCAAAATTATTTACCTTATTGTTCTGAGACTCCATACCTAGGCTTATCACATAAGAGGGGTTCTCTCTCCATATTCCTTATTTTATTTTCTGCATCCCTTAACATATCTCTATGGTAACCTTTATTTAAGAACCTTTCAGTCAATATCTCAGCTTGTGTATCAAAATCCACGATTTTGCTACAATTGCGGCACAAGAGCAGATATTGGCTTTTCGGGACAGAGTCCAACCAGGGCCTGTGATTCGGAATAAAAGAGTTCCTGTCAGTTGGCTTAAAATACGTGGAAGTGAGGAATTTACCCCCTTCCACTGATATTGCAAGGTCCAAAAAGTGGATTCTTTGCTGACTGGCCTCGTATTAAAGTTTTATTCCAATCTCATTGCTACTAAGCATCAACATATAGTCGTCCAATGCCCCTGGTGAGCCATTCCATAGGAGGAGGATGTCGTCTATATAGCGTGCCCAGAGGACAACCTCTGGTCTATCCTGGGCATAGACGGTGTCCTCCTCCCACTTGGCCATGAACAGATTGGAGAGGCTGGGGGCAAACTTGGCCCCCATCGCCATGCCTCTGTTTTGAAGAAAAAATTGGCCTTTATACTAAAAATAATTTTGCTTGGTAGCAAAATTCAGAAGTTCTTTGTGGAGAACTCAGAGAAGGGTCTTGATCAAGGAAATACTTCACTGACTGGATGCTGCAGTGATGCGGAATTACTGTGTACAATGAAGTAACATTGGCCGTTACTAGCCACATCGCTTCTCTGTAAATGACATTAGATATTAAATTGATGGTATGCCTGCTATCCTTTATATAAGAGGGGGTAGATTGAACTAGTATTGAACCTATACTTTACAACATATATCCAAATCAGAAACTGATTTCTGATTTGGATATATGTTGTAAAGTATTGGATTCGTTCAAAAGGCATTATTATAGCCTTGAAGTACGTATATAGTTTGACTTCTAGAGGCGGACTCCATCACCAGTAATATGGCCACCACATGAAAAGGAGGCTTGGTTCCAGTGTTCCTATATAAACGTGAAGTGTTAATACGTCGCCAGTGCCCCTGGAAGACGTCATCCATGACGAAACATGTCGGACGGAGCTACGTATTGACGACATCGTTCCCCATGTGACCCGGAAGCACAGGCGTTCCAGTCCTACGGCCAATCTTGTGTTTTAAATCTTGCATGTGAGTTGATAATCTACTGAATTGTGAGTAGCCATTTGGCGGTTTTATGTTTTTAAATAAAAAGTGACAGTATTACACTATTGGATCCTTCTTTCTTCTTTCTGTGGAGTTTCTGTGGATCTCGGTCCTCATGGGTGAAGAATAAGTAAACCTACCCTGGATAAGAGATTGATTCATTCATCTTCCTAGTTTATGATCACCTTTTGGACTGACCTAGCGATAGGCAGTCAAAAGGCTCTGGTAAGAGTCCCCATAATTGGAGTGTGTGTTGACACAGAAGCTATATTTTTGTCTTTTTCTTTTCCATCACCTGGTGAAGGAGTCTACTTTTCCTTTGTTTTGGTTGTCTTCGCTTATGAACACTTTAACCCAAGAGGACTGTTTTATGGGACTTTTTCTTGGAATTTTTTGTTTTTTGATGCAATTATTTTTAGCAATTTTAATACATGCACCTTGTGTATATATCATTTTTTGTACATATAAATGCACATGTTGGCACTTTATGCAATGACATTTTTATAGTTGCGCAGTTTACACTTGTTTATACATGTTTTTTTGGGTGGTATCCTGGTCAATTGTGGCAACTTATTTTTTGTTTTATTGATTATTGTTTCACATGATTATTTATAGAGCAGTATACACAGTTTGTTTTTAATCAACAATAGGAGCATGAGTCAGGCTCCTATACAGTCAGTAGCCATTCTCCCTTCCCAGCCTGACACACCTCCTGCTCTCATTGGCTGGCTTTGGCCTGCCTCCACAGGCAGCATTCTGGTTGCTAGGCAGGGGTCCACTAAAGCTGTCATGCCTCCTTGCAGCTGAGTGGCTGTTGTGCTGTGGCTCTTTTTTTGAGCCTGTCAAGTCAAGAAGCTCTTTGTTTGTGCATGCATCTGCTTCCCAATTCCTGACATGTGCGCTTGTTGTCATGTCTTTCCTTGCCTTAGCTATTACTGGCTTTTGCTTTGAATATTAAAGCAGAGTTCCACCCAAAAGTGGAAGTTCCACTTTAAGTACTCCTGACCCCCGCACATGCCATATTTGGCATGTTTTTTTTGGGGGGGGGCAGGTACCTAGTTTTGACAGGTACCCAGCTCCCACTTCCTCTCGGAGGCCAGCGTCTCCAGAGCGGAAGCTCTCTTCTCCCCCTCCCTCCCTCCCGGCAATCTTCAGGGACAAGTCACAGGTCAGGACGCGAAGCACGACTCGTGCATTTGCAGTGCGCACCCGGCTGTGGAAGGTAACCTGGGGTGGGACTTGCCAAATGAGAACATACGACTGCAAAAAATGGGTACAATTTCATATAGATTTTATTGTAGTTTAACAAATCCATAGAATATGTTGAAAACATTTCATTAAAAAGGACATAAGTACAAATTCTATACTCTTAAAGATCATGAATGCACGTGTCAGATGGTCTACGCGTTATGCAGGTTCTCCCGCTTCTTCAGGACCAGGCATGTAAGATACAAGTAGGGTGTTGTACTCAGTATGAAATCAATGCGATAGCAGAGGGGACACTAGACAAAAGCAGAATAATCCATATAGCACACAAAGGGGGAAAAAAACAAGGGGTCTCTCAAGGTAAAATCGCCCACCGGTCCATGAAATGAACAACGGATCTTGTTACAAATTGTATTCCAGAAATACTGCGCTCAGGTTTGGAATTAAGCTGCAGCCAAAATACTAAAAGTATAGTCAACAAATCTGTAGATGGAGGGCTGCGCTAGAATGAATTACACTAGAGGGGGAATCCGAAACAGCAGATAATGCATAAAAATTATATAAACCAATAGATAAAATTATGAAAATATATAAATATCTAAAAAGTCTTATGATAACACAATACCCAGCTTTTGGATAGTAGATAATCAAATCACATAGATAAAAAATAAAATAAACGTTCCCAAAGAAAATAATAATATTGGGTATTGACTCCCAATATACAAAATCATATAGATAGTGTCCACCGACATGCAGATTGTACATAAACATCTATATTGACAAAATGGCGAGCCGTGGATATGATTCTGATTTTGTATATTGGGAGTCAATACCCAATATTATTATTTTCTTTGGGATCTTGTTACAAGCTGGGGGTCGAGAGAGAGCTCAAAAGGGAACCATATGCATGAATCAGACGGGTGCATAAAGCAAATGAGCCGACTCAGAAAGAGAAAGCCTTCCCTTCCCAGAAGGTAAAACTTGCTTAACCTTTAATAAAATATAGTGGTGTATCCTCGCGCTACTATGAGACTACTATAGTGTTTAGAGAGGTTGCTGCTGTACCTACTATGTGACAATAGAAGAATAGTGTTTGAAAGGAAAATGGTACTGCGCAGCCTCAGATAATATCTATCTGTATCAACCCTTTGACCTTTAATAGCTATATCAAAGGACCAGCAACATGTAAGACCACATGGCAGATGCGAGTCCATGTCTTCTCAGGCAAGTAATGCCCACTTACCCGGCTGTTAGGTGAAGTCCCGCCTCCTAGGCAGGTACCTATGATAGGCAGCATGCTAGTAATGTCTATCATAGGAGGCGGAACTTAGTTTGAGGACAGCGGCTGCTTGGGTTAAACAGGAGATCCCCGTTCTGTACAATCTGCCTCTTCTCCTCGCTCGCTATACACTGATCACAAGGTAAGGCTGGGCTGCAGGGCACTGTACAGACTGCTGGGCACTGAACAGGCTGCTGGCCACTGAACAGGCTGCTGGAAACTGAACAGACTTCTGGGCACTGATCAGACTACTGGGCACTGAACGGGCTGCTGGGCACTGAACAGGCTGGTGGGCACTGAACAGACTGCTGAGCAATGAACAGGCTGCTGGGCACTGAACAGGCTGTTGGCCACTGAACAGACTGCTGGGCAATGAACAGGTTGCTGGGCACTGAACAGGCTGCTTGGCACTGAACAGGCTGCTGGGCACTGAACAGGCAGCTGAGCACTGAATAGGCTGCTGGGTACTGAACAGGCTGCTGGGCACTGAACAGGCTGCATTGGTTGGCACTGAACAAGCTGAATTGGTGGGCACTGAACAGGCTAAGTTGCTGGCCACTGAACAGGCTGCGCTGGTGGGCACTGAACAGGCTGCAGTGGTGGGCACTGAACAGGCTGGGCTGCTGGGAAATGAACAGGCTGCGTTAGTGGGCACTGAACAGGCTGAGCTGATGGGCATATAACAGGCTGAGCTACTGGGCACTGAACAGGCTGCATTGGTGGGCACTGAACAGGCTGCATTGGTGGGCACTGAACAGGTTGCATTGGTGGGCACTGAACAGGCTGTATTGGTGGGCACTGAACAGGCTGCATTCATGGGTATTGAACAGGCTGCATTCATGGGCACTGAATAGGCTGCATTGATGGGCACTGAGCAGGCTGCATTGATAGGCACTGAACAGTCTGCATTCATCGGCACTGAACAGGCTGCATTGATGGACACTGGTGAGGCTGCATTGATGGGCACTGATCAGGCTGCATTCATGGACACTGGTAAGGCTGCATTCATGGACACTGGTGAGAGTGCATTGATGGACACTGGTGAGGCTGCACTGATGAGGCTGAGCTGATGGGCACTAATGAGACTGCATTGATGGGCACTGGTGAGGCTGCATTGATGGGTGCTGATGAGGCTGAGCTGATGGGCGCCGGTGAGGCTGCATTGATGGGCACTGGTGAGGCTGCATTGATGGGCACTGATCAGGCTGCATTGATGGACACTGGTAAGGCTGCATTGATGGACACTGGTGAGACTGCATTGATGGGCACTGGTGAAGCTGAGCTGATGAGTACTGATGAGGCTGCATTGATGGGCACTGATGAGACTGAGCTGATGGGCACTGGTGAGGCTTCATTGATGGGCACTGATCAGGCTGCATTGATGGACACTGGTGAGGCTGCATTGATGGGTTCAGGTGAGACTGCATTAATGGGCACTGGTGAGGCTGCATTGATAGGCGCTGATGAGGCTGATCTGATGGGCGCCGGTGAGGCTGCATTGATGGGCACTGGTGAGGCTGCATTGATGGGTACTGATCAGGCTGCATTGATGGACACTGGTAAGGCTGCATTGATGGACACTGGTAAGGCTGCGTTGATGGACACTGGTAAGGCTGCATTGATGGACACTGGTGAGGCTGCATTGATGGGCACTGGTGAAGCTGAGCTGATGAGTACTGGTGAGGCTGCATTGATGGGCACTGATGAGACTGAGCTGATGGGCACTGGTGAGACTTCATTGATGGACACTGGTGAGGCTGCATTGATGGGCACTGGTGAGGCTGCATTGATGGGTACTGATCAGGCTGCATTGATGGACACTGGTAAGGCTGCATTGATGTACACTGGTAAGGCTGCATTGATGGACACTGGTGAGGCTGCATTGATGGGCACTGGTGAAGCTGAGCTGATGAGTACTGGTGAGGCTGCATTGATGGGCACTGATGAGACTGAGCTGATGGGCACTGGTGAGACTTCATTGATGGACACTGGTGAGGCTGCATTGATGGGCACTGATAAGGCTGAGCTGATGGGTATTGGCGAGGCTGCATTGATGGGCACTGATCAGGCTTCATTGATGGACACTGGTCAGGCTGCATTGATGGGCACTGATCAGGCTGCATTGATGGACACTGATGAGTATAATACACTCTTCAAATGGGCTTTAAAATGCATGGTTTTCCCTTTTACAAACAAAAAAATAATGACATTATGCGGTTGGGCTGGTATAATAATGCTATGGGGCTGGTATGAAATGATTTCCAGAAATAACGTATATATCATACAATCATTACATAAACACATACCACATACACTGCATAAATCATTGGAGGAAAATATGCTTATAAAATCGTTTGCTATTTGCCAATTTAAAAAAAAAAGTCCCTGGTTTTCAATTTAAAAATCTGGTCACCTTACCTCAGGAGTGGCTGGTAGTTGTGATCCACCTGCCCGCTGCCCTCAATCACATGATTTCCACACACCCGGAGTCACTGAACAGGCTGGTACTTTCTTCTTGTTGTTTTATTTAGGGGATAAACTTGGATAGGGATAAGGGATGACTGTGGGATGCCCATAGATTTATCATGGGACCTTCTATATACACCACCGGTATATACACTCCTTTTCCTCCAGCACACTACTTGCTGACCTTACTCTTATTCTTTCTCTCTCCTGCACACTACTTACTTCCTAGGCTTGAAAGGAAATTTATCAGACCTCCTTGATACCTCTTCCTCTTCCACCATAGCTAGCACATGGTGAGGCCTGCTCCTACTGCCAGCAGGCCTCCGAACCACCTGTTGTTGGTAAGGGCCACGGGCTCCGGTTTGCAAAGCCATGGGGCCTCGAAGTGTAGCTATGTACGTTGGTACTAGCTAGGTGTTGAATGGACTACAACTCCCAGCCCATCCGTCTTCCAGGCCCTTCCGGGCTATCTCACTGTCCAGTGGCTCTCCTGCTTGCCTTCTCCAACCTCTACAGACTGTACACTATCCTCTCCCAGCCTGTCTCAGCCTTCTCATCCAACTCCCAGGGGACGCCACTCACCAACACTGGTGGATCCTTTAAAGAGTCTCCTTTTAATGTAGAACTCTGCTGCTTTCCTACTTCCTTGTGCCACTCCAGGAGCCAACTCCTGCTCCCGGCTGCACCCAAGCCCAAGGCCTCAAGGTCACCCCCTCCCCAGATTGGGGGCTCCCCTCCCAGGCGAGGCCTGATCTGCAGCACCAGCTACATCCTCCACTCTTCCACCCGAACTCTCCTTTCCCCTGCTAGCAGATTGCTGTATTTAAGGAGGCCTGCCCCCTGCCATTCCAAACAGTGGGTTGGTCAGGGCTCCTTGTCATACACCAGAAAGGGACACCTCCTCATCCATCCCCCTTTCCAGAGCTTTCCAGCTTAAAAGGAGAGGAGTATCCAAGTGGTGTTCCTTCCTGCCATCTCCAGCCCTCCCTGAGCCACTCCCCAGCCCAGATCAAAACATTCAGGCCTGCACTCACTGCCAGGCCCGACTAGATTTTACCTCTCCTAACAAAAATCTACAAAAATAAAGCACCTACCACTATGGGGCCACTATATTTTTATTGATGACGAAGAGAGGGTTCAACTAACATAAAGCGATATTACATCTAAAAGTAAACAAGTAAGTCTGTTGTTTTTTTCAAAAGAACAGGCTCTCTTCCAGATAAATCTATTTACAGGGA
The DNA here is from genome assembly GCA_018402905.1 of Glandirana rugosa. Classification (NCBI taxonomy): domain Eukaryota; kingdom Metazoa; phylum Chordata; class Amphibia; order Anura; family Ranidae; genus Glandirana; species Glandirana rugosa. The sequence continues at coordinate 537,322 of BLSH010193008.1, read as the reverse complement.
TGAGACAAACCATTTACAACTGACAGGAATGCATATAATGATCAATTTTTTATTTATGTAAAAACTTTTTCCCAAAAGGAAAAAATAAACAGTTTGCTGTAAGTACTCATAAAGTGTGAGCTGGAATTTGGTAGTGTATTTAAATCTGCTAGTGTATTTATTACTACCCTCTCCCCAGACTCACAATGTTGCTATCTGCTGTTGTCCCTGTGCGTCTTAATCCAGAGTGGGGGCACTCTAATTCAGGAGGTGTGTTACTGGCCATATCACCAGGGGAAAACTGAGGAGAAAAAAGCCTAAAAAAAAAAAAACATCTAATGATCGGTAAGCTGCAATTTATTACTCTTTTGGTTTTGGGTTTATTACCACTTTAAGCTGAACCAGACAGATGGTGAAAGTTTGTTTGTGATTCTTGCTAGTAAGTGGTTCATTTTGCTTTTCACAATAAAACTGAATTGGGGAAATGAAATCTGAGCAGTGAAAGAGACAAGGTTAATAAAGAATTTCATAACTCTGCAATTACAAATAAGGAGACAATAGATTTTATTGTATCTGTACCGCAGGAGAAATCTAATGACAATATGATGGTATTTAAATATTTTTGTAGTTGTCTGTTCATATGTTTAGTTTGTATTCCTATCTATCATTACACTGTATATACAATTATTATATAGGAACATGTAGGTTTCCTAATTCTCTGAAAGGTCTTACCTTTTTGGAATTTTCAACTTTTGCTTCATTGTGATCATAACAGTTATACCCACCCAGAATAAGTAACAGGTAGAGGGTATTCACAATTAAAGTGACATTAAAGTCATGAATTAGAAAATCCGCTCACAGGCAGAGTTTTTATAACAGAAGAGACCCTGGAGGTTTCTTTTGTAATAGATTTAACCCCTGCTTGATAGTGGAGAATGTCATCTGAGCCACACATATCTCAGACCACATTTACTGTCCGCTCTCTGTGCTGCAACTATGTGACTCCCGTGTGCATGAGCGGAAGTGACGTCTCCCTGGCCCAACCATTCAAGTGGCAGAAGATATAAAACCCAGAAGGAAGACTGGGCTAACATGGAAGCATCGGGGAGCTGTCACAGTGCAGTGCTGGAGAGCTTCATTCGCAAATCTGTCACAATGTGCTGGTATGCAGTGCATACTAGTGCACTATGGATAACACCTGCAGGGAGCCACCTTTCTTTACTTTGCTCGCTAACTTTACTACTGCTTTAACCACTTGTCATCATTTCAATCGCTCGTTTCATTTCTTTCCACCGAGGGACGTCCACAATAGGTATCACGTGATCATACGTGACGTATGGTCGTGTAACACTGTCTAAACGCTTACTTCGAGAGGTCGTGACGTGACACTGTCGAGGGGCTACGAAGGTACAATCGGGTCAGAAGGAAGACCCAAAATATAGAAGACGGTGAACTTACCAACCCGGTCCCTCTGCAGTGAAGGCGAGTACGTGTGCCCTCAGTGTATCAACGTCGTGTCTCTCGCCTGTCATTTACACCAGACTCTATACACACCGAGTCTACTGTAAGAGGTGATAGTTCGTCCCCAATTTAGATAATGTTTTCTTT
>BLSH010193008.1:503010-515475 GCA_018402905.1 Glandirana rugosa | reverse complement strand
CTATCAGTGCCCACCTGTGCCACCTAAAAGTGCCCACCTGTGCCACCTAAAAGTGCCCCCTATCAGTGCCCATCAGTGCCCAGTGCCACTTATCAGTGCCGCCTAGGAGTGTCCATCAGTGCCGCATATCAGTGCCACGTATCAGTGCCCATCAGTGTTGTTTGTCAGTGCCGCCCATCAGTGCTGCATATTTGCCCCATCATCAGTGCAACCTTATCAGTGCCACCTCATCAGTGCCAATCTGTACTGCCTCATCAGTGCCCGTCAGTGTAGCCTCATCAGTGCCCATCAGTGTAGCCACGTCAGTGCCCGTCAGTGAAGGAGAAAATGTACTTTATACAAATTTTTGTGACAGAAACAAAGAAAAAATTTTTTTTTTTTTCAAAATTTTCGGTCTTTTTTTGTTATAGCGCAAAAAATAAAAACCGCAGGGGTGATCAAATACCACCAAAAGAAAGCTCTATTTGTGGGAACGAAATGACAAAAAGTTTGTTTGGGTGCAGCTTCGCACGACCGCGCAATTCTCATTCGAAACGCAACAGCACTGAAAGCTGAAAATTGGTCTGGGCGGGAAGTGTCCTAAGTGCCCGGTATTGAAGTGGTTAATAGCCTCCATCTCTGGGTATTGGTTAAATAGCAAAAAAGGAAGTTTGGTGGGACTTTAAATGAGGCAAAAATTATTTAAATTGTATGAATACAAATATTATATTTTTGAACAATTGATTCTTTCAGAAAAACTTACATTTCATAAAAATCCATGGACTCAACTTTGATGTACCATGGTTGCATGCAAATTGCTATGTATTGAAACACATAATTTTTTAGAACAATTGACAACAATAAATTCATACATATACATAAAATAATCCAATGCATCGATCAAACGTGTCTTGTTATCTTTTCAAAGCTCTATGCATTTCGTGGCTACATTGCCACTCATCAGGAGCTGAATACAAGAATATGCTATATGCACACAGAAAGATAGACAAAAATAAAATTAGTACTTAATGCCCTTTTAGAAGAAGGGGAGTGGTAACAATACACAGTTATAAAGAACACGAGATATGGTTACCAGTGAGAAGATTCACAGTGGAGCCTAGCTAATGAAGGTGGACTATGGGGACCTCCAACAGATTTTCAGGCCCAGGGCTGAGGCAAGAAAGCCCACCCAGGACAGGGGGAAAGGCCAGGGAACGGTCAAGCCAACACCACACATTCCAAGAGTCTTGCGGGTATGTGCTGGATGCCACAAGGGCCTGCAAGGGTGTGAATGCATAAGACATGAGTATGTGTGGTTTGGTGCAAAAAAAAAAAATGGTGTTTAAAATAGTGCCTGGTGCAAATGAATGACATGAACTACTGTCCAAACTGCAGATCCAGAGAGAAGGCTCTTGGATGTGGTGGGTGTATTGGAGAAGTGAAGTAGGATAAAAAACAAAATCAAAAAATCTAACCAAGAAACAGTTATTGAACAAAGATATGGTAGATGCATCAAACCCAACAAAGTGTACCTGTGTGATTGAATCCATTATGTGCTGTGGGTGTCGTCCCTCCTCTCTGGTGATGGATCATGTGTGGCGGCAAGCTGGCCACCCTGAGCCATATACACCCCCGATAATGGGCGGGTCCAAGCCAGCGTCATGTGTTACAATCAGGGGGGATGGGGGAGAGAGACAACAAGGGCAGATCCAAAAGGAGGAGGTGTACACAGTGAATCTACACCCAGCCCAATGTTGTAGGATGGAAAATACCAACGCTTCCGCATCTTGCCGTCAATGGATGCTGGGGGTCGGCGCGGGACATGACGCCGGTGCACAAGAGGAGTGTCTCCGCTCACGTCCCAAGGGGGGCGGGAAAGAGAAGCCCTGTTGTGCATCGCAACCCCGGGTAACTGAAAAAAGCAGAGGAACCCCACCACCATACATTATATTATTAAATGTAGCTAAATGTAGTGTGATATTACGATAAAGAAAAAGTGCACCAGCTGCACCATCAAACTGTTGTTCCACTGGTCAGTTTATACAAAGTTACAGGTGTAAGCTTTATTTTCTTGAAGAGTATACATTCCTATAGCTTTTAGATCAGTTTTGGCTGTCTGCTAATACCACTGGTCAGTTCAAATCTGTCATGACTGGGGTCACATCCAAAAGCTATTTTTCTCAAATATACAGTAAGAATTAATCAGACGGGGGTGCTGCTGATACTATATTAAAACCAAGCACTAACTTTAAAGTAAAACATATAATATACATGCAATATACATGATGCCAGCATTTGATGTCAGCGATCCTGACAGTGTGAATCGTACTGTACCATAACATCATATGAAGTTTAAAGGCATCTCCCTAGCATGTAATTGAAAGAATTGGTGTTTTCCCAATGTTAAAAATAGATTATCCACTTGACCACTGGGCACTTAAACCCCTTTCCTAACCAGACCAGATTTCGGTTTTCAGTGCTCTCACATTTTGAATGACAATTACCCAGTCATGCAGCACTGTACCCAAATGAAATTGTTGTCCTTTTTTCACACAAATAGAGCTTTCTTTTGGTGTTATTTAATCACTACTGGGTTTTTTATTTTTTGCGCTATAAATGAAAAAAGACTGAAAAGTCTGTAAAAAAAATGCATTTTCTGTGATAAAATTTTGCAAATTAGTAAATTCTCTTTATAAAATTTGGTCAAAATGTATACAGCTGCTTATCTTTGGTAAAAATAACCCAAATTAGTGTATATTATTTGGTCTTTGCGAAAGTTATAGAGTCTACAAGCAATGGTGCCAATCACTGAAAATTGATCACACCTGATGTACTGACGGCCTTTCTTATTTCTTAAGAAATTAACAAGCCTGGAAACTACAACCTCCCAAATGACCCCTTTTTGGAAAGTAGACATTTCAAAGTATTTAGTAAGAGGCGTGGTGAGTTTTTTGAAGTTGTCATTTTTCCCACAATTCTTTGCAAAATGAAGATTTCTTTTCACAAAATTGTCATACTAACAGATTATTTCCCACACGCATCATATGCATTCTACAAATTACACCCCAAAACACATTCTACTACTCCTTCTGAGTATGGTGATACCATATGTGTGAGACTCTTACAGCCTGGCCACATACAGAGGCCCAACATGCAGGGAGCACCATCAGGCGTTCTAGGGACATAAATTACACATATAATTTCCTGACTACCTCTTGCACTTTTGAAGGTCCTGGAACACCAGGACAATGGAAACGCCCATTTTGGAAAGTAAACACGAAATGTATATTCTAGGAGGCATAGTGAGTGTTTTGAACATGTCATTTTTTCCCACAAGTTTTTGGAAAATGTGGAAAGAAAATGAAAGCGCATTTTTTTACACAAAGTTGTCCATTTATACAATATTTCTAACACATAACATGTACATAGCAAAAATTACACCCCAAAATATATTCTGCTACTTGTCCCGGCGATGTCCTTGGTGATGCTACATTTGTAAGGCTTTTCCACAGCCTGGCCACATACAGAGGCCCAACATGCAGGGAGCACCATCAGGTGTTCTAGGGACATACATTTCAAATCTAATTTGACTACCTATTACACTATCATGAGGCACTGTAGTGGCACTGTTGGGCGCTGTAGTGGCATGGATGAGAACTGATGTGGCATGGATGAGCATGAATGAGGAATAAATGAGCCGTGGATGGCTGAGCATGGATGGGGATGGCTGAGCACGGATGAGATGGCTGAGCATGGATGGGATGGCTGAGCATGGATGGGGATGACTGAGCATGGATGGGGATGACAGAGCACGGATGGGATGGCTGAGCATGGATGGAGATGACTGAGCACGGATGGATGGCTGAACATGAATGACTGAGGATGGATGACTGAGGGTGGATGGCTGAGCATGGATGGATGGATGGGGTGAGTGCAGATTGGCCTAGAGCATCGCTGTGGGCACTACAGATCCTGCCCACAGTGCTGCTGCATCCGATCTCTCCCCTCTCCTCTCACACTGTACCGATCGGTGCAGAGAGGGGAGAGATAAGCCGGACATATGCCAGCTTATTTACATCTGATCGCTCCGTCATTTGACAAAGCGATCACACGGTAAAGGGCCGCTGCAAGTGCCAGTTTACCAAGATCCGTGGGAGGACCCAGCAGTCACGGATATTCCTGGGTGTGCGGCCCAAGGGGAACGCAACAGTGTGATTCTGGGAGGATGTTATAGTACGCCCTCCAAGAATAACGAGTCCACCTTGCAGCCGATTTTTCACAATGGGCGGTCGGCAAGTGGTTAAAGCATATTTCCACCTTTGCAGCCACATGAGGATGACACCTTCTTTATATTTGCTACATGTTCTCATTCATTTAGCATAACTTGAAAGACAAATAAAACATTGCTGCTTACCATTTTAACCAATTCAATTATGGGCACTTTGACCCAATCCCTGCCCAGGCCAATTTTCAGCTTTCAGCGCTGTCACACTTTGAATGACAATTGTGCGGTCATGCAACACTGTACCCATATGAAATGTTTATCATTTTTTTCACCCAAATAGAGCTTTCTTTAGGTGGCATTTAATCACCACTATATTTTTTATTTTATGCTAAATAAATGAAAAAGTCTGAAAATTTGTTTATCTTTGTTTCTGTTATAAAATGTTGCAAATAAATAATCTTTATTCATAAATTTAGGCCAAACTGTATATTCTGCAACATTTCTTTGATCAAAAAAACCCAAATCAGTGTATATTTTTTTGTCTGCGGGAAAACTAAACTAAACTAAGGTATATACTGTATATCTGAAAATTGATCAATCCTGATGTACTGATTGCCTTGGCTTATCTCATTTCTTGAGGCCCGAAAATTCCAGGGTAATACAAATTTCCCCCAAATGATCCCTTATTGGAAAGTAGACAGTCCAAGGTATTTCGTAATAGGCACAACATGCTTTTTGAAGTTGTAATTTTTTTTGTCCAAATTTTTGGGAAAATGAAGAAATGTTTTTTTTTTTTACATACTACCAACAGTGCAATACAGCTTCATTATATAACTGGTGTGGTAGTGATCAAGGACACTGACTGATGAGTGACAGCATGTAAATAAATAAATATGTATATATATATATATATATATATATATATATATATATATATATATATATATATATACAGTATACATATATATATATATATAGTATCTCACAAAAGTGAGTACGCCATCACATTTTTGTAAATATTTTATTATATCTTTTCATGTGACAACCCTGAAGAAATGACACTTTGCTACAATGTAAAGTAGTGAGTGTACAGCTTGTATAACAGTGCAAATTTGCTGTCCCCTCAGAATAACTCAACACACATCCATTAATGTCTAAACCGCTGGCAACAAAAGTGAGTACACCCCTAGTTGAAAATGTCCAAATTAGGCCCAATTAGCCATTTTCCCTCCCCAGTGTAATGTGACTTGTTAGTGTTACAAGGTCTCAGGTGTGAATGGGGAGCAGGTGTGTTAAATTTGGCATTATCACTCTCACTCTCTCATACTGATCACTGAAAGTTCAACATGACACCTCATGACAAAGAACTCTCTGAGGATCTGAAAAATAGAATTGCTGCTCTACATAAAGATGGCCTAGGCTATAAGAAGATTGCCAAGACCCTGAAACTGAGCAGCAGCATGGTGGCCAAGACCATACAGCGGTTTAACAGGACAGGTACCACTCAGAACAGGCCTCGCCTTGGTCGACCAAAGAAGTTAAGTGCACGTGCTCAGCGTTATATCCAGACATACTGCTGGCATGAGACCAAGATAAACTTATTTGGTTCAGATGGTGTCAAACGTGTGTGACGGCAACCTGGTGAGGAGTACAATGACAATTGTGTCTTGCCTACAGTCAAGCATGGTGGTGGGAGTGTCATGATCTGGGGCTGCATGAGTGCTACCGGAACTGGGGAGCTACAAGTCATTGAGGAAACCATGAATGACAACATGTACTGTGACATACTGAAGCAGAGCATGTTCCCCACCCTTCAGAGACTGGGCTGCAGGGCAGTATTCCAACATGATAACGAACACACCTCCAAGATGACCACTGCCTTGCTGAGGGTAAAGGTGATGGACTGGCCAAGCATGTCTCCAGACCTAAACCCTATTTAGCAACTGTGTGGCATCCTCAAACGGAAGGTGGAGGAGGGCAAGGTCTCTAACATCCACCAGCTCTGTGATGTCATCATGGAGGAGAAGAGGACTCCAGCGGCAACCTGTGAAGCTCTGGTGAACTCCAGGCCCAAGAGGGTTTAGGCAGTGCTGGAAAATAATGGTGGCCACAAAAAATATTGACACTTTGGGCCCATTTTGGACATTTTTCACGTAGGGGTGTTCTCACTTTTGTTGCCAGCGGTTTAGACATTAATGGCTATGTGTTGAGTTATTTTGAGGGGACACTGTTATACAAGTTGTACACTCACTACTTTTCATTGTAGCAAATTGTAATTTCTTGTTGTCATATGAAAAGATATAATAAAATATTTACAAATATGTGAGGGCGTGTACTCACTTTTGTGAAATACTGTATATATATATATATATCATTTTCTTTTATTTTTTTATTTCATTACATGGCACATGTTGCGTTCCGGGAGGACGTCATATTACAATAGGCTCTTTTCTAATAACTTCAGCATGGAAATTTCCTACTTGGTCCTGTTTATGAGGGGGCTCGGGAGCTGTGTTTGTCCTAATTAACTCTGTTTGTTCTGTGCTGGTAGATCACATTAACAGTTGTAAACAGTTGTGAACACTGTCTGTCCTAACAAAGGATTAAAAATTTAGAATGTGGGTCTTTGGCATTGTATGTTAATAAGAGGAGATTTAGCCTGTCCTAAGTCTTTCTATGTGGACAAACTTACTTTGACAATTGAACATTGTCAACTTCAAACAGTTAATAAATATATATATTATTTTTTTAGGTATGTAGTGTGAATGAAAATACATAACAAATATATAGTGTTTTGGTTTTTTTTTTCAAATTTGAGAGAAAAAATGGAAATACCCTCAAGTCTCAAGGAATACTTTATTTCACTTAACACAAAGAAGGATATCAGCAGACACTGGCCACTGGCCTATCACTTAGTGATAATTGTTTGACCAAGCTTTGTGTAGTTTGTGTAGTTTTCCAGCCATTTTGTTTATTTGCTGTTATATACTGTACATATCTGGTGTTGTTTAGGGAGCACATACTGTAGATGTAGAAATTGGACAGAATATTTCTCTTAATATATATTTTCAAGATTGTGTTCTGAATACTACATAACAAATGTCAATATCTCAAGGACTGAGTAATATTAAAATGTCCACTCTCTGCCATCGGTCTTTATTGTCATCCTACTTAGTGATACTTGCTTACCAAATACTGCTTGTGTAGTTTTCCAGACCTCTGTGTCTTTGCTGTTACAGTATATACAAGGGACAGGCAACCTTTTGAGCATAGTGTGCCCGAAAAGGTTTTCAAAAAATTCCTGCATTTTCACACTTCAGATCAGCCCTAACTCTTGCACCTTCACACCTCAGATCACCCCAATCCTTTTACCTTCATACCTTAGATCAGCCCCAATTCCTTCATCTTCACACCTCAGATCAGCCCCAATTAATGCATTTTCACACCTCAGATTATCCCTAATTCCTGCAAGTTCACACCTTATATCAGCCCCAATTCCTGTACCTTCACACCTCAGAACACCTCAATTCCTGCATCTTCACACCTCAGATCAGCGCCAATTCCTGCACCTTCACACCTCAGATCACCCCAATCCTTTTACCTTCACACCTCAAATCAGCCCCAATTCCTTCATCTTCACACCCCAGATCAGCCCTAATTCCTGCATTTTCACACCTCAGATCATCTCTAATTCCTGCACCTTCACACCTTATATCAGCCCCAATTCCTGCACCTTCACACCTCAGAACACCTACATTCCTGCACCTTCACACCTCACATCACTCCAATTCCTGCACCTTCGCACTTCATACCAGCCTCAATTCCTGCACTTTCACACCTCAGATCAGCCCCAATTCCTGCACTTTCACACCTCAGATCAGCCCCAATTCCTGCACTTTCACACCTCAGATGACCCCAATTTCTTCACCTTCACACCTCAGATTGGCCCCAATTCCTGCGTTTTAACACCCCAGATCAGCCCTAATTCTTGCACCTTCAAACCTCAGACCAGCCCCAATTCCTGCACCTTCACACCTCAGATCGGCCTGAATTACTGCACCTTCACACCTCAGATCCACCCCAATTCCTACACCACCACTCCTCAGATCAGACCCAACGTCTGCACTTTCAGATATCAAATAAGCCCAATTCCTGTACCTTCAAGCCTCAGATCACCCGAATCTCTGCACCTTCACACCTCTGATCACCCTAATTCCTGAACCGTCACACCTCAGCTCACCCCGATCCCTGAACCTGCACATCTCATATCACCCCACTTCCTGCACCTTCACACCTCAGATCACCCCAATTTCTGCATTTCACACTTCAGATCAGCCCCAATTTCTGAACTGTCACACCTCAGATCAGCCTCAATTTCTGCACCATTACACCTCAGATTAGCCCCAATTTCTGCACTATTACATCTCAGATCATCCCCAAATTCTGCACCTTCAGATCTCAAATAAGCGCAATTCCTGCACTTCACACCTCAAATCATCCCATTTCCTGCACCTTCACACCTCATTTCAGCCCCAATTCCTGCATCATCAGATATCAGATTACCCCAATCCCTGCACCATCACACCTCAATTCAGCCCCAATTTTTGCACCTTTACACTTCTGATCACCCTAATTCCTGCACCTTCACACCTCATATCACCCCAATACCTGAACATTCACCCTTTCGATTACCCCAATTCCTGCACCTTCACATCTCAGATCATTTGCAATTTCTGAGCCTTCACGCCACAGATCAGTTCCAATTCCTGCACTTCTAATTTAGTAGTTCCCAATAGCTAATTAATTACCAGTCCAAAATGAGAGCAGGCAGCTTGGGGCGTCTGACTCAACCCCAAGACCGGACCTAGCCTGTCTGACGTGGGGGTGCAGTATAAAATGTCAGGGGGCAGAGTATTGGTTGGTCAGCAGGGCAAAAGGTGGTGTTAGCGGTTTGTAGGGCAGTGTACAGAGGCCAGCAGGGCAGAGGATGGGAGGCCAGCAGGGTAGTGTACAGGGGTCAGCAAAGCGAAGAACGGGGTCTTAACAGGAGCAGGGTTTTAACTCACTTAAAAAAATGTGATCCTTACAGAAAATAGCCTAATGACATACATTTTTTGCCCCACTTGCAGAGAACATTGGTACATGCAGGCGAATAGCTATGCAAATTTTTATAAATACACTGTGAAGTGTGTTCTACTGCTGAAAAACATCTGATTGTAAAAAGGGGCTTTGAAACAATGTTTATTTATCTCATTCATAGTGGACTAGAAGCAAACTGTTAGCAGAGTTTTGCCAATGAGTCCTCTTCTGAGTTTTTTAACTTAATGCCATTTGTTAAAATACATATGTCTGCAGTATTTACTGCAATATACGGGTTTCATCCACACTGCAACGTTTTTGTGTTTATATAAAAGCTGTCAATCCCCTATCTTCCTACACAGAAAAGTAACTATGATACATGATTGAAAACCATTCATAATCCGGTATGTAGGCTGCAAAATGATTTTCTTGCGGCTGCAGAGAAGTGAAAATTGTATTATAACTGGGTATTTTGGGATATCTAGCTGTTCCCAGAACGATAACTTTTCACACAAAAGACAAAGAAAACATGTTCATTTGACTTGTCAACTGTGACAAAGGACCAATTAAAGCAGAGAAGACAAAACAGTATTCCATACAGAGGCAATAAATTACATAAAAAAAGTAAAAAAGAAAAAAAAAATCCAGCTTGCTAAGTAAGACACTTCAAAATAAGAAAGACTATTGTCAAATCAATCCAGATTGCTCTTCACCTTGCCATTCCTTTGTGATATTTCCCTGCAGTTTTCTATATATTCCTCTTGTTAGACAGACTCACTTAATAAGATGGTAAAGGGATATATCTAGATGTTGGTGCAAATACGAAGAATGGGAACACAATGATTTTTCTTTACTCTCACTGGTTGAATTTTTGTTGCAAAGTTGTTCAATTTAGGGTCATTGCATATGACAAGAAGGCACACTTTTCGTCTGGAGGAGATTAGGTTTACCATCTACATACACGAAGAAATTTGAGAACGTGGAACAGACTTTAAAGTGGTTGTAAAGGCACAAGGTTTTTTACCTTCATGAATTCTATGCATGAAGATAAAAAACCTTCTGTATGCAACACCCCCCCCCAATACTTACCTGTGCCCCCTCTCAATCCGTCAATGTCCACTAGAGCCTTGTCTCCCCGGGGACTCGCACTCCTAATTGGCTTTTGGCTGCAGCTGGAGCCAATGGCTCCCGCTGCTGTCAATCACAGCCAGTGAACCAATTAGGAGACAACACATGGCTCCGTGTGTGATTGGATACACAGGGCCGCGGATTGGGAGCGCGCTTGCCTGGGTGCCCCCAGAGCAAGCTGCTTGCTGTGCTGCAGGAGGGAGGAGCCAGGGGTTCCGGTATGGGACCCAAGAAGAGGAGGACCGGCCTGCTCTATGTAAAACCACTGCACAGAGCAGGTAAGTATGACATGTTTGTTATTTGAAAAAAAATAATTTAATATCACTTTAATAGGAGCTAGTTATAGCCTACTCTGGTTTGTTTCAAAATACATCTGCATGTGTTTCTAAATGCACAAAAGATACCTGCTTTTAATATCGTAAATAATAAACCACAGATTGTTGATTATTTTTTTACATATGTTTGTCTATTTGTTGAGCTCAATGGACATGTTTTTTTCAACATGAATTACTATGTAATATACTATAAATTATTGTAAATTTAGGTTTTTCATGAACATATGAGGGTAGTCAGCCACACTTGGATGATCTGATTATCTTCCAGTACCTGAAGGCAAAACATTGCATTAAAAGAGAGTTTTGGCCGAGCTATACATTCCTGTTTAAATTAAAGTGTTATTAAGGAAAAAATGTTATATATAGCAGCTTATCAGTCCTTAGATGTAGTGACTGCATTTTTTTCCCCTCAGTTTTCACCTGGAGATCTAGTCAGTAACACACCTCTTGTATTAGAGTGCCCCCACTCTGGATGAAGGAGCACAGGGACCATTTTTGGACAGCAGCATCTTCAGTATGAGGGGAGGGGAGTGTTAGATGTACTAGTGGATTTAAATACACTAACAAATTGAAGCCAAACTCCAGCTCATACTGCAGTTACAAACTTTTTTTTTTCATTGAAAAGGTTTTACATGAATAAATATACTGTATATACTTGAGTATAAGCCGAGTTTTTCAGCACATTTTTGTGCTGAAAAAGGCCCCCCCTCGGCTTATACTCGAGTCAGTGTCTGTCGGCAGTGTTGCCAACTGTCCGTAAATTTACGGACAGCCAGTAAAACCAGGTCATTTTTTGGGTGTCCGTAAAAGTCCGTAGTAAGAGAAATTTGCCAGTAAAAATGGTGGTGACCGGCTCGGGTCAGAACTGCGAATGCGCAGTTCCGGAAATCCCAGAAAAGATCCAATCCTAAGCCAAATGACGATCAGACCAGTGACAGTCACCAGAGGAGTCCTCAGTCCTGCCTCTTCCGCCGCGTTGCAATATCCCGCCACACCACCGCCAACCTATGAAAAGGCAGGAGGTGAGTGGGCAGACAGAGGAGCTTCGCTGTGGAGTGGACTGTGGGGACTGGGGAGAGCAGAGAATAGCAGCAGCCAGGTGACCAATATGAAGGGGGAAGGAGGAGGAAAACTACCATGTCCTCAGTACCTGACCATCTCCTGTACCATGTGTGAAGTCTCTGACCATCTCCTGTACCACGTCTGAAGTCTCTGACCATCTCCTGTACTATGTCTGCAGCCTCTGACCATCTCTTGTATCCTGTCCTCAGTCACTGACCATCTCTTGTATCCTGTCCTCAGTCACTGACCATCTCCTGTATCATGTCTGCAGTCTCTGACCATCTCCTGTATCATGTCTGCAGTCTCTGACCATCTCCTGTATCATGTCTACAGTCTCTGACCATCTCCTGTACTATGTCTGCAGCCTCTGACCATCTCTTGTATCATGTCTACAGCCACTAACCATCTCCTGCATCATGTCTGCAGTCTCTGAAGGGGATTCTGGAGAGGAGTCAAGACCAGTCTCTGACGTCTGTACTATGTCCTCTACCAGTCACTGACTCCTGTCCTATGTTCTCTACCAGTCACTGACTCCTGTCCTATGTTCTCTACCAGTCTCCGACGTCTGTATCATGTCCTCTACCAGTCTCTGAAGTCTGCACCATGTCCTCTACCAGTCTCTGAAGTGTGTACCATGTCCTCTACCAGTCCATGACT
>BLSH010193008.1:464628-484564 GCA_018402905.1 Glandirana rugosa | reverse complement strand
AATCTCTAATTTCTGCTATCTGTCCTCAGAGCAACAGCACAGACAGCAGTAGTAAAGTAATCTATCTCAGGATGCAGGATCAGGTCTTAAAATGGCTAAAATCTGTCCCTCACGCCGTCAGCTACCTTTCCCTACACTAACCCAAGGAGCATGTGACTGCAGCACTGTGACTCCAGCTTATAAAGAGGCTGGGTCACATGATGCACCGGCCAATCACAGCCATGCCATTAGTAGGCATGGCTGTGATGGCTTCTAAGGGCAAACCAGTGAAACGCTTGTTGATTGGCTGCCCTGCAGCTTCTCAACACGTGGAGTAAAATAGCAGAACCCCGGACCGAACCCGAACGATTTTTGAAATGTCCGGGTCCGGGTCCGTGCCACGGACACCCTAAAGTTCGGTACGGACCCGAACGTTACAGTCCGGGTTCGCTCAACACTAGTCATGATCCAAGAAATTTTACGCTTGGTTTGGTAGATGGAGACCGTAGGGGTTTTCCATGCCCGTGCAATTGTTATTTTGGCCCCTATGAGGATGAAAAGGATAAGAAGTTGAGTGGCTTTAGTACAGTTGGGGACCGGATGATTTAGCAAGGCTACGGTCGGGTCCTGTGCTACCGCGATTCCCGTGACCTTACGGATCATATAAAATATTCTGTTCCAGTAAGGTCGGATCTTAGGGCAATTCCAAAAGATATGGTATATGGTTCCCATATTTTCACATCATCTAAAGCAAAGAGGGGATGTTTGGGGATAAAACTTAGCTAGGCGAGTGGGGACCAAATACCATCTAGTCATAATTTTAATGTTAGCCTCTCTAAGTGTTGTATTGTGAACCCCTTTACTGGATCTTTCTAGATTTGAATGCCAGGTCTCCATGTCCCATTCTATACCAAGGTCTCTCTCCCAACTCAGCATGAAAGAGGCTTTCTCGGTGGGCTCTGATAGCACACCATATATAAGCGAGATTCCAGCTCTCATGTCCTTGGCTGAGGAACACCATTGTTCGTAGGGCATGACTGAGAGGGGATTTGGGGATCCTACCTTAATGGAGTTTAGGAAGTGAGATATCTGGTGGAAACGGAATCGCTCCATGTGGGGCATCTCAAGCTCCTTCAAACAGTGTTGAAGTGTGATTGGGCCGTTTGCATTAAAGAAGTGCCCAATACGGTATAATCCTTTCTGAGTCCACCATTTAAATGCTTCTATGTTCAGGCCTGGGGGAAATTGGGGGTTGTGAAAGAGGTGCGATAAGGGAAGCCAGGGGGATATTAATTTATTAGATCTGCGTATTGAGTCGCACAGAGAAAGGGAGTGGGATAATGTTGGAGATAAGACTAGTGGTCTGGATTTGGAGGGTTTCCATAACAGAAAGTCTATGGTGTTTTGGGGGATGGCTTGTCTTTCAATGTTTATCCAATCTGGTTTCGGTCCCGGCATATAGATAGTGGAGATTTGCGCGAGTTGGGCTGCTTGGTAATAGAACCAGAGATTGGGGAGTCCCACGCCTCCTCTGGATTTAGGTCAGAAGAGGATGTTTTTGGCTAGGCGATGGCCAGACTTCCCCCAGGTGAATCGGATGATTTCATTTTGTAGTTTGGCCAGTTGGCTTTTAGGTATGGGGATAGGAAGAGAGCGGAACAGGTACAGAATGCGTGGTAGAAGCGTCATTTTAATAGCGTTAATTCAGCCCAGCCAAGACATCTTGCTATGGGCCCATTGGGAGAGATCCGACTTGAGTTTCCTAAACAGAGAGGGATAGTTATGTTTGTATAATAATTCATAAGAGGAGGATAATTGAATGCCCAAGTAGGGGATGGAGCCGTTCTTCCAGTTGAAAGGGAACCGTTCCTTTAGGAGGTCAACGACCTTCTGTGAGGTGGAGATGTTTAAAGCCATTGTTTTGGAAATGTTAACCTGGAGACCGGACACTCTCCCAAAATCAGTGAGTAGGCCAAATATGTTGGGGGTAGAATTTAGAAGGTTAGTAACAAACAAGAGGACATTGTCCGCAAATAGCGCGGAAAAAGTAATTTTATGTCCACTTAATTAGACTTAATAATGAGTATGGCAATGGTTGCAAGTCCTTCAAAATTAAGGTGCTGTAATTTTGATATATACATTGCTATATGTGACACTTAGTGATCCTTTGGCCCCACGTTTGATACACTTGATTATGAAATTAAATAGGTTCCCAGGTTTAGCTTTCCTCGATTCTCCCCGATTTTTTGGGTGTGGGACTGGCATGTAGAGTATAATGACACATCAGGTGTGAGTAGTTTGTACACACATATTGGGGTCAGTGTAGACAAGAGCCAGTTAGCCTGCCAGAATGTTTTTAGAGTGTGGGAGGAGACTGGAGTACACAGAGGAAATATACACACATTAAGTGGTTTGACGTTGGGCCTCTGGTTGGACATTGTTAAGTTTAGATACAAAGTAGAGTTCAGGTGGGAGATGGGTGGTGGTGTTCCTGTACCAATATTTCACCCCGAACGAGAAAAAGCTGAGTTTTTTCCTTTTAGTGTTAGGCCAGGTCACTAGGGATTGGGGATTTAACTGTTCAGAAATCTAAATCCATGATGGGCTATATGGGCATTATTGTTAAGTATGAAAGATTGGACTGGCAGTCTTGGTAACACGCCTGCCTTGACGTCAACCACAAGCATATTGGAGAAAGGAGACAAACACCTTTGACAGCAGCAACCGTCTATAAAGACTTTGCCAATGATCAGCAGCTGAACCGTTGGTGTAAGTTACACCTGTTCTGATTGTTGAATATCTGAACTGTTCCAACCGCTATCATGGTCAAGTACCTGAATCTGATCGTGAAGTACCTGAACTGTTTTGTCTGCTCTGATGGTGCTTGAAATGTCTGTAAAGATGTGCCTGCACGTCTATGACTTGTGAGCTGCAATAGTCCGGAGGATATGGACTTTGTATTCTACAGTTCTTTCAGTTTTACAGCGTTGCAATTGTTGTTGCGCAGCTGCGATCTGATCACCGGATGTCTAAGACTCTGCTGTCCATCACCAGGTATGGAGGACTTTGACAAGTTTCTACACGTTTAAACTCTTAGAAAGGAAAGTTTGATGTTCATACCTGCTCCTGTGCTTTCGAAACGAGAAGTTTGGTGTTCTTCTGTTAGTCCACCCCTAAGTGAAAATGTCCAAATTGGGCCTAATTAGCCATTTTCCCTCCCCGGTGTCATGTGACTCATTAGTGTTACAAGGTATCAGGTGTGAATGGGGAGCAGGTGTGTTACATTTGGTGTTCTTGTTCTCACTCGCTCATACTGGTTACTGGAAGTTCAACATGGCACCTCATGGCAAAGTACTCTCTGAGGATCTGAAAAAAAGGAAATATTGCTCTACATAAAGATGGCCTAGGCTATAAGAAGATTGTCAAGACCCTGAAACTGAGCTGCACCATTCAGCGGTTTAATAGGACAGATTCCACTCAGAACAAGCCCCGCCATGGTGAACCAAAGAGGTTGAGTGCACGTGCTCAGCGTCATATCCAGAGGCTGTCTTTGGGAATTAGAAGTATGAGTGCTGCCAGCATTGCTGCAGAGATTGGGGGGGGGGTCAGCCTGTCAGTGCTCAGACCATACGCCACACACTGCATCAAATTAGTCTGCATGGCTGTCGTCCCAGAAAGAAACCTCTTCTAAAGATGATGCACAAGAAAGCCTGCAAACAGTTTGCTGAAGACAAGCAGACTAAGGACATGAAAAATAGAATTGCTGCTCTACATAAAGATGGCTAGGCTATAAGAAGATTGCCAAGACCCTGAAACTGAGCAGCAGCATGGGGAATAAGACCATACAGCAGTTTAACAGGACAGGTGCCACTCAGAACAGTCCCCGCCATGGTCATCCAAAGAAGTTGAGTGCATGTGCTCAGCATCATATCCAGAAGTTGTCATTGGAGAATAGATGTAGGAGAGCTGCCAGCATTGCTGCATAGGTTGAAGGGGTGGGGGGTCAGCCTGTCAGTGCTCAGACCATATGCTGCACACTGCATCAAACTGGTCTGCATGACTGTTGTCCCAGAAGGAAGCCTCTTCTAAAGATTATGCACAAGGAAGCCTGCAAGCAGTTTGGTGAAGACAAGCAGACTAAGGGCATGGATTACTAGAACCATGTCCTTTGGTCTGATGAGACCAAGATAAACTTATTTGGTTCAGATGGTGTCAAACATGTGTGGCGGCAACCACGTGAGGAGTACAAAGACAAGTGTGTCTTGCTTAAAGTCAATCATGGTGGTGGGAGTGTAATTGTCTGGGGCTGCATGAGTGCTACCGGCACTGGGGAGCTACAGTTCATTGAGGGAACCATGAATGCCAACATGTACTGTGACATACTGAAGCAGATCATGATCCCCTCCCTCCCGGAGACTGGGCCACAGGGCAGTATTCCAACATGATAATGACCCCAAACACACCTTCAAGCAGACCACTGCCTTGCTAAAGAAGCTGAGGGTAAAGGTGATAGACTGGCCAAGCATGTCTCCAGACCTAAACCCTATTGAGCATCTGTGGGGCATCTTCAAACACAAGGTGGAGGAGCGCAAGGTCTCTTACATCCACCATTTCCGTGATGTCATCATGGAGGAGTGGAAGAGGACTCCACTGGCAACCTGTGAAGCTATGGTGAACTCCATGCCCAAGAGGGTTAAGGCAGTGCTGGAAAATAATGGTGGCCACTCAAAATATTGACACTTTGGGCCCAATTTGGACATTTTCACTTAGGGGTGTACTCACTTTTGTTGCCAGCGGTTTAGTCATTAATGGTTGTGTATTGAGTTATTTTGAGGTGACAGCAAATTTACACTGTTATACATGCTGTACACTCACTACTTTACATTGTAGCAAAGTATCATTTCTTCAGTGTTGTCACATGAAAAGATATAATATAATATTTACTAAAATGTGAGGGGTGTATTTACTTTTGTGAGATACTGTAGGTACTCTTGATGAAAGCAAGAATTGGCCTTGCTGTAAAAAATTGCTATGATATGATAAAGGTGCTCTTGATGAAGGCAAAACAAATTGCAATAATATGCACCTGTCAAACAGGTGCTGAAAAATTGGTCTTTGGGTGTTAATTGTGCCCATGAAAACTATACCAAAAACATTCTTCCAGATGAAATGATCGAACACCCTCAAAGCTAGGCAGCCTTGAAGTCCTGCAGAGATTCCACATCCCAAAAACACTTAATCAGTGACATCGGCATCAGGGGCACCATAGCTGGTAATTCAGGACTGATTCATTTTATAAAAGTCAAACGGTCCACGGAGTCTGTGGACAGACGCGTTCTATGATCAATAACAAAACCTGCTGCAGCACTGAATGCCCGTTCTGAAAGCACACTGGATGCAGGGCAGCCCAACAACTTAATAGCATACTGGGCAAGTTCTGGCCAGTGGTCTATTCTCATGACCCAGTAAGCCAGTGGATCATCAACTGGAAAGCTCTCCATCTCTGTTTTGGCCCCGAGGTAATCTTCCACCATGTGATGCAGATACTGCTGATGGGATGTGGAAGCTGACAGCCCTGGGCAGGGAGGACTAAAACATTTTTCAAATGCATCACTTAGGCAGACGCCTTCCCCAATGCTCCTCTCTTGGCCAACAGAAGACTCAAAACTACATTTTCCACAACACTGTAACCTACTGGAGTCAGTAAAAACGTTCAATAAAATCCTCTTTAACGTGTCCTCAAGAGATTTTATCTTCTGCACTCTCTGTGGGGACGGGATGAGTTCTGAGACCTTCCCCTTATAGCGGTGGTCAAGGAGGGTTGCGAACCAGTAATGATCATTCTCCTTTATGCCACATATTCTTTGGTCCTTTCGCAGGCTTTGAAGCATGAGGTTGCCAATGCGCCTCAAATTTTCCGAGGCTTGAGAAGCAGACTCCTCCGGGTCATTTACGATGACAGCATCTGGAATGTCCTACTCCCAGCCACGTACAATTCCCAATGCACAAAACTATATGGCGTTAAACTTGTGGTAACACACACAGAAGTAAATGGCGTCAAATTTGCTGTAACACACACATGAGTAAATGGCGTTAAACTTGCAGTAACGAACAAAACTATACGGGTGTTAAACTGGCAGCAACGCACAAAAATTTATATGTTGTTAAACTGGCAGTAACGCACACAGAAGTAAATGCCGTTAAACTTGCAGTAACGCACAAAACTATATGGTGTTAAACTGGCAGTAACGCACAAAACTATATGGTGTTAAAATGGCAGTAACGCACTCAAAACTATACAGCGTTAGACTGGCAGTAACGCACACAGAACTATATGGCATTAAACTGGCAGTAACGCACAGAGAAGTAAATGGCGTTAAACGGGCAGTAATGCACACAGAAGTAAATGGCGTTAAACTTGCAGTAACGCAATCAAATAGACGATGTTCAACCGTCACTACACTGACGCTATCTGAACTGTCCCTACTTTAGCTATACACTAATGTAAAGATTAGTGTCAGTCTCACTACACTACACTGAAACTATCTGAGCTGTCCCTACTCTACATATACACTAATGTATGTATGAATGACACGGTCTCACTACACTACAGTAAAACTATCTGAGCTGTCCCTACTCTAGCTGCACACTATGCAAAGCTGAATGATGGTCCTCTTCACTACACTCACACTATCCCTAGACTGACACTAAACTAATATTCTACACTGACAATTGAAGCACATTAGCACAGCATAGCACACTAACTAACTAATAGCACTGAACAGAGCCCTGTTCTATCTCTCTCCACGCCAAAATCACACTGAAAATGGCTGTCATTGAAAGAACACTTTTATACTGTGGGGCGGGAATGAGCCATGATTGGATAAAGTCATGTTAACAGTGTCCAATCATGAATCTGACAGTGCTCTGTGCCCTGATTGGCTAAAGTTTTCACTGTTTCAGCCACTCAGGGCTTGCAATGCACTGTTCAGCACTGCAATGCATTGTGGTCCGTTCGGGGGGCGAACAAACAGTCCAACGCCCCGTTTGTTCGGTGAACGACCGAACAACAAAAGTTCAGCCCAAACTTATGCTCGGGCCGAACCATTCGCCTATTCCTACTTGCCGACCAGCCGCCGTAGTTATACGGCGGCAGGTCGGCTCTCCTGCATGAACCGTGCATGTGAAATTGTGGGCGCGCGCCTGCGGGACCAGTAAACTCGATGTCCACTGGAGACCCGTGGTACACAGAGGAAGAATGGGGATCTGCCTATGTAAATAAGGTGAATCCCCTTTCTGACAGGAGAAATCTCAGAGATATGTCATTCCCAGTGATCGGGAACAGCGATCTCTGTGATGTCTCAGGCAGCCCATCCCCCCTACAGTTAGGACACACCCAGGGAACACATTTAACCCCTTGATCACTCCCTAGTGTTAACCCCTTCCCTGCCAGTGTCATTTATACATTGATCAGTGTATTTTTATAGCACTGATCAATGTAATAATGTCACTGGCCCCCAAAAAGTGTCACATAGGTTCAGATTTGTCCGCCGCAATGTTTCAGTCCCGCTAAAAATCACAGATCGCCACCATTACCAGAAAAAACTAAGTAAAATAAAAGTCTATAAATCTATCCCCTATTTTGTAGACGCTATAACTTTTGTGCAAATCAATGAATATACGCTTATATAGGCTTATTGATATTTTTTTTACCAAAAATATGTAGAAAAATATATATCGGCCTAAATTGATGAATACATTTGTTTGTTTTTATATCTTTGTTTGGATATGTATTATAGCAGAAAGTAAAAACTATTGTTTCTTTTTCAAAATTGTTGCTCTTTTTTTGTTTGTAGCGCCAAAAATAAAACCCGCAGAGGTGATCAAATACCACCAAAAGAAAGCTCTATTTGTGGAAAAAAAAGGACATACATTTTGTTTGGGTACAAAGTCGCACGACCACGCAATTGTCACTCATTCCAGATTATTTTTGGGGTTTGTCCTACTATCTTTCGCAATCTGTCTTTTGTTTTCAATTTTTCCGTCCTTTATTTCCTTTTTACATATTCTGTTATATTCTTTGCAACATTTAACCACCTCCCACCCGGCCACTGTACATATACGGCCGGGTGGGAGCTTCCCCGTTCTGACAGGACGTGTATTTACGTCCTGCAGAACGGAAGCTCGCAGCGCGGCCACGCACCGCGCTGCTGCTGGATCCTGTGATCATTATGATCACAGGATCCAGCTGAGCATAGATCGGGATACGGGCGCAGTGACTGGCCCTCCCGATCATGTGACGGCTGTGTCCAATCACAGCCGTCACATTGTAAACAGAGACAAAGGTCTCTGTGACAGTTCTCCCCCCGCCGAGCTCAGTGAGAGCTCAGTGCGGGGGGGGAAGGGGGGGAGCTGCAGCTCTGTGACAGCTTTCTGCATGATGATGATTTCACGCAGAAAGCTGTCACAGATCGCCCCCCACACAGTGCACCAAGCACACTGATACCCCTGTCCCCATAGATATAAGTGTCCCCATAAAACAGCCCCCAAAACATCTGTATGACCCCCATCACATCTGTCACCATACACAAAACATCTGTCACAGTCCCCAAAACATCTGTATGTCCCCAAAACATCTGTCACAGTCCCCAAACATCTGTATGTCCCCGTCACATCTGTCACCATACACAAAACATCTGTATGTCACCGTCACATCTGTCACAGTCCCCGTCACATCTGTCTGTCTGCCAACACCAAATAAACTCCGATTTGGGTTATTTTTACCAAAGTAATGTAGCAGTATCATTTTTGGTCAAAATTTATGAAGAGAAATTACTTATTTGCAAAATTTTATAACAGAAACGCAGAAAAATGCATTGTTGTTTTTTTTTTCAGTCTTTTTTTAATTTATAGCGCAAAAAATAAAAAACCCAGGGGTGATTAAATACCACCAAAAGAAAGCTCTATTTGTGTGAAAAAAATGATAAAAATGTCATATGTGTACAGTGTCGCATGACCGCGCAATTGTCATTCAAACTGCAACAGCGCTGAAAGCTGAAAATTGGTCCGGGAAGGAAGGGGGTTTAAGTGCCCAGTATTGAAATGGTTAAATGACAATAGTGTTCCTTCATTTTTATATTTTTTAAATGCTCTTTTCATCTATGCAAATATTCCCTTCCAGTCTAAAGCCTCGTACCCACAATGCCACGGTCGTATGACCGAATGGCTAGAATCGTATGTTGGCTGTTGTGTCTCATGTACTGACGTGCACTAAGCGATTGTACGACCTAGCCAAACATAGTGACATGATACGAGCATATAAAGAGGAAGTTCTGTTATTGTGCGCCACCCTTTGGGCCCCTTCATCCAATTTCGTGTTGGTTGAAGTTTGGTGAGAGTTGATTCACGACTTTCAGATCGTTCCAGACCATTCGTTCATCAACCAGCCATGTTGAGATCTAGAGAGAGAAATCTTGCTATTGTTGGCCTAGGAGTCCTGGCTTGGACCCAAAACCAACGCAGGAGAAGGAGGGAGAGGAGTTGTTGGACCAAAAATTGGTTACTTAACCGTGATCAATTTGGTCATATGGCTTTAGTCAGGGAGCTCCAGGAGAATAATCCTGATGATTTCAGGAATTATCTTCAGATGACGGATCCCTGCTTTAACCACCTCTTGGCATTGGTGTCCCCCTATATCCAGAAGCAGGACACATGCATGCACCTTGCTATCACCCCTAAGCAAAAGCTCATTGCCACCTTGCGCTACCTGGCGACAGTAAGAAGCCTCCAGGACCTCCAGTTCACTACAGGCATTTCCCCCCAGGCTCTTGGAGTCATTATTCCCGAGACATGCTCAGCCATCATACAGGTGCTGCAGAAGGACTATATTAAGGTATGTTTCATGTTTCTACCACATTTGATGTGTTTCTGCTTCATAATATTGTATTTGCCCTTTTTTACAATACCTAATTAGCAACACTACAATATGCTGTGAATGTCTTCTTTGGCCTCATGCATGCTTTAAGCATTTTTCACCTCCTTTTTTCCTCTATACTCCTCCCCAGCATGTTGTCCTGTATCCATACACACTCAACCTGGTAACGTCACAATTATTTATGTCAACTGCATTTTGGGCCTTAACCCCCCCAAAAAAACACACACTTTTCAAGAGTTATTTGTGTGTTTCAAATCCTGCAGAGTGCGTGAGGTCTTCGTAAAGTCAGCATTTCAAACGACTGTATCTCCTGACATGTAATCTCCTATACACACTCTCCAACTTTTGTGGGTCACATTTCCTTAATAATTACCCAAACCATGTAGTGCAAGGGCCTGCTTGATCACCTACTAATTTGACCTCATATGATATATTTTGGTTTATTATTCTTTTAAAAATGTGATTGTAATAGTATAGTGTGCATGTAGCTTGGGATTATCACACTTCTTACCTGTCCACTGTGCTGGTAATAGAAGTCTATCCTTATGTTGCCCTAGCATTTTTCTGTTAAATACATTTCTATGTTTTGTGTGCAAGTAGTAAATGTCTATTTTATTATTTTTTCTCCACAGTTTCCTTCCAATCCCCAGCAATGGCAGGAAGTTGCTGCACAGTTTTTGCAGCAATGGGATTTTCCCAACTGCGGGGGTGCCATTGATGGCAAGCATGTGAGGATTGTCCCACCACCCAGCTCTGGCTCGTATTACTACAATTACAAGGGGTTTTGCAGCATAATGATGCTTGCCATTGTGTCTGAAAACTATGAGTTTTTGTACTTGGATGTGGGAAATAAAGGCCACAATTCTGACGGAGGAGTAATAATGCAAACAGAGTTTTACAGGCGGCTTCAGAATGGCACCCTCAACTTGCCATCTGCAGACCAAAATGTGGAGGGTCTCAATTTTGTGTTTGTCACAGATGAGGCATTTGGTCTTGGAGAACATTTCAAGAAGCCATTTCCTCAATGCAACCTGACCCCTGAGCAGAGGATCTTCAATTACAGACTTTCTTGTTTACAAACTTTTATTTGGTACAAACAAAAGGGAGGTACAAAGATCAAGATTCTGAGGTAGTACATGAGAAAATGGCAGCAATATAAATCCAACAATTACAGACTTTCTTATGCTTGAAGGGTGGTGGAAACCGCATTTGGAATTTTGTCTGATAGTTTCCGCCTATTTTTAACACCCATAAACCTGGCATTGTATAAAATCAATCATGTGGTATTGTGCTGCTGCATCCTCCATAATTATTTACACAGGAATGCTAGCAGCTATATGACCTCCGTGCCAGTGACATTGATCCACCCTGCTAGGCCCTTAGTACAGTGGCTGAAGGTCGTCTGTCATTGGATGTGATGACAGACCTCAAGACTAGCCATGCTACCTTGGCCACCCATAATGCAAGGGATTTGCGGATCAAATATATGGACTATTTTGTGGGGAGAGGGGCTGTGTCCTGGCAGGACATGCTTCCTGATCGTGTTTAATGTTTTGTTGGCCTTATAAATTAATCATTCAGTTTAACTACTCTTGTCTGTCATTGGTATATGTATAAAATATGTTCTATATATGTTTTTTATTTTGTCCCTTGTTCCAAGAGGGAAATCTAACCTTGATTTCTCCATGAGGTCACAATATCAGCTTTGAATGAAAACACAAATACTGATAATGGGTTGGCGCTGCCTTAATGAAGTTAGTGGTATAGTCAATCAATATAACAATTCGCGCTAATCAGAATGCGGTGTTCAGTGTTTTGCCGTTTGGCTGCTGCCATCACCAAAAACACTCCTGGGTGGTATATAAATGAAAAGACTGCAATGTATATGGTGAGTTGGCGCTGCCAAGAAAGATGAATGTGCAATTCCTATGAAATCATTGTGCTAAAGTATATATTGTGCAAATGTTGCGAAGTAATTAGTGAACACATATTGGTAAACCTGATGTGCAATATCCGCAATTCAATGATGGTCGAGAGAAAGATTATGCAGTGCAAATATTTAGTAATGTAATGACATCCGATTATACATCCACATGTAAAAAGAGAAAGAACTCTATAGTGTAATACTGTTAGTATAGAAATTCCTGGCAAGCCATTGCCTGCCCGTACTCACATTTACCAAGGCAGAAAGAGTGCCTTAGAGATCACTGCTAGTCTCTGATACTGTAGAGCAAGGTAGTGTTGTGACGTACTGGCTCTGTCTTATGCGCTTCGTCATCAGAGGCGACGCCATCTTGCTACACCCTCGCTCATTTATACTCCACTGTAACCAGGCAACCATAGGTGAGTCGCGGCCATATTTGGGATCTCCATCGATTCAATGGCAACACACGTAAGCAAATTCCTCAGTGTAACATGTGCAAATCAAAAAATTCAAATAAAGTCAAGAAAATTGTGCAAATCAGCAAATATGTGTGATTGTTAGTATGGCCAAAGGTGCCAGTTTGTAGGAATTATTAATAATTAAGCAATGTACCAATAAAACCCCAGCCAGAGGTTGTAAAGAGCAGTAGGCTTAAACGTAATAAAGCAGTGCATTGATAGTTCACCATACGGTGGTGTCCAAGAAGGCTTCTCTTGTCGGGCTTACAGGGCTGTGTGACCATACACCTTTCAGTGTATCTGCAGCCTTCAGCGTGCCTTCTCAGTGTGATTCTGCTGTGTGTATACAAGCCCAGCACCGCTCGTTGGTATCCCTCGGGTATTTAGCAATGTAATGACATCTGATCACACATCCACATGTAAAAAGAGAAAGAACACCATAGCGTAATACTGTTAGTATAGAAATGCCTGGCAAGCCAATGCCTGCCCTTACTCACATTTACCAAGTCAGAAAGAGCGCTAGTTTCTGATACTGTAGAGCAAGGTAGCGTCGTGACGTACTGGCTCCGTCTTACGCGTTTCGTCATCAGCCCCTGTTTTCTTTGAACATTTGTAAGTCCAAAAAGTTGATGGTTTCGCAATGCCATGTTCCCGAAAACGTGATTCCATATTGGTTACAGTGGATTCCCTCCAAAAAATTCAACCCATCTTCTGTCCCCTCCATATCATGATTGTATCGTCAACGTATCTTTTGTAGAATTTCAATTTCAGCCTTGATGTCGTGTAGATCTGCTCCTCCTCCCATTTGCTCATAAAGACGTTCGCCACACTTGGGGCATATTTAGCACCCATGGCGAATTTATATTTTAAACCTTGCCAGTTATGGCTCACAACAAAGGATGATGATAAGTACCGATGGAGATCCCAAATATGGCCGCGACTCACATGACCTATGGTTGCCTGGTTACAGTGGAGTATAAATGAGCAAGGATGTAGCAAGATGGCGTCCCCTCCGATGACGAAACGCATAAGGCAGAGACAGTACGTCACGGCGCTACCTCGCTCTACAGTATCAGAGACTAGCGGTGATCTCTAAGGCGCTCTTTCTGCCTTGGTAAATGTGAGTACGGGCAGGCATTGGCTTGCCAGGCATTTCTATATTAACAGTATTACACTATGGAGTTCTTTCTCTTTTTACATGTGGATGTATGATCGGTTGTCATTACATTACTAAATATTTGCTTATGTGTGTTGCCATTGAATCGCAGAATTTGTACATGTATTGTTGAATTGCACATTAGCTATATTGCACTGAATGATCCTTTTCTTTGCTGATTTGCACATTTCTTGCTGGTTTGCACATATTGCACTCAGCAATTTCTTCTGTTTTGTCACGGAATTGCAGAATTTGCACATTTATTGACGAATTGCACATTAGTTACATTGCACTGCATAATCTTTCTCTTGACCACCATTGAATTGCGGATATTGCACATCAGGTTTACCAATAGTGTACCCATTCACTAATTACTTCGCAACATTTGCACAATATATATTTTAGCACAATGATTTCATAGGAATTACACATTCATCTTTTCTGGCAGCACCAAATCACCATATACATCGCAGTCTTTTCATAATATCAGCTTCAGCTAAGTATTTTGTGTGCAGGGAGTTTGCTACACACACACACACAATGTTTTTGTTATTCATACATTCCATGCATGAAGAACAAAAACATGATGCATTCTCAACTGCTTCAAAGGTGTCCTGCTGAAATTAGGATGAGTTGACAACATATAAGAGCACATTCGCTCTGTAAATAAATCAACTTAGTAAATTCACAGGTATAGATCAAGTAAAGAAGAAGCCACACGCTGTTTGTATCAAAACTTTTTAGTGCAAGCACATTCCGAAGTGGTTTCAAAAGAGACATCAACCACCCAAATATTTTAGGCCCCAAAGGAAAAAGTGTGTAAACGTGCTCTATCCCATCAGGGGTTATCAAGTGTTATGATTCTGGGGTGCAACCCCCCTTCCTCCAAACTCGAGTTTCTTGGAGAAAGGGGTGGTGCATCAGCGAAACATGTGAGTTGATCCCATCAGGGTTCTGACTGACGCGTTTTGGGGGTGCCCCCTTTATCAAAGCTACTTGAGTTTTGATAAAGGGGGCACCCCGAAACACGTCAACTCAGAACCCCTGATGGGATCAACTCGCACGTTTCACTGATGCAACACCCCTTTCCCCAAGAAACTTGAGTTTGGAGGAAGGGGGGTTGCA
Organism: Glandirana rugosa; assembly: GCA_018402905.1. Lineage (NCBI taxonomy): Eukaryota > Metazoa > Chordata > Amphibia > Anura > Ranidae > Glandirana > Glandirana rugosa. Next base: position 469,988 of record BLSH010193008.1, on the reverse strand, counting down.
CCCCAGAAACATGACACTTGATAACCCCTCATGGGATAGAGCACATGTTTACACACTTTTTCATTAGGCCATTGTAAAAAGATTGAACAATTCCCCCAAACAAAGAGGGTAAAAAAATAAAAACTGGGTCCCCAAAAAAATAGCCCAAGTCCAACAAAAGTTAAAATTTCCCTAGCATGTCCCCAACATCTGTCAATCGCCTTTGTAAAACTTTAGCTGCCCTTTGGATGTCCTCCAGCTCTGAACAGCACTTCAGAATCTCTTGGCGTAATCTGCCCACGGTGCATTGGGGCCCCTCGTGACCTGGTAAGAAGAGGAAAATGTATTAGGGCAATGAGGGTCAAGTGGCTGAGGGCCAACATAGTGATTTGGGGCCAAATAAATCTTAAACCTCATTAAATACTTACCTACCCAGTGGATTCTTGGGTGCGACCTACTTGCTCTTCAAACACCTACACTACTTTGAATGAAAACACTGACCCTACTCTGTAATGTTTTGCCTGGTGTCTGGGTCTCCAAAACTAGGCTACCTAGTGACACAGTCAGCTACTTACACCTCTTTCTTAGCCATGCTAATATGAAAGCACTACCTACTGTACTAATGTGTGGACTAGGTGTTTACAGAATGTAATGCTTGACATGTCAATACACAAGAAGCAATATTAGAACAATACTTACAAGGGAAAACTACAGGCTTGCCCACAGCTTCTTCCATTTCCGGATCAGGCTCATGTTGGGGGAGCTCTTGGTATTCCATTTCCTCTAAATAAGAAAAATACAACATTCATTAAGCATCCCAAAGTCACAACTGGTTCAACACATACATTTTTCTAGTTGACCAACCTTGGACTTGGGCTGGGATAACCAATTCGGGCGGACTGGTTGCCTGGGCTTCAGGGGACTCTGGAGGATTTTCTGCCAAAAAAACAAAAAAAGGTAAGATAATGCCATTTTCCACAGACCAAACACTTGACAAGTGCCAACATTGGCAAACTCCTACAGCTGTCCTCCCCCTTCGCTCCTATGGGATGCGGGATGTCTGATATCCATCATAAGCATTTGTGTGACTACGAGCACTGTGGACTCTTTTCTAACCATGTCTGCACTAGCAAGGCTGTATTAATGGGCACTGATGAATCAGTCAGTAGACAGCAAAGTGACACTTATCCTTTAATTTAGGCCTGAATCCCCCACCCTTTTGCCTACCTAGCAGCACCCCTGTCTGTGACTCAATTTGTATTTTTCTCATTTTGCACTTTCATTCTGGGCGTGAAGGTGGCCTGGATTCTGCCTCAGCTGACGGGCCAGGCGTGGGAGACTCCCTTGGGCCCCTTGTTTTTTCTGTTTCCCTGTTGAAAAATAAAAAAAGAATATAAGTGCAAAAGCTAAATGAATGTCTAAAAACAGTATCAAATTCTATTCTTCATATATGCTTTAGATTTAAATTCAAATTTAGACGCCCAAGGCATACAAACAGTTTCAAAACTCACCTATAATTCTCTCAAGCTACTTTTACCAAGAACAGATCCAGACACCTAATTTACACATATACATATTGCTTACATACAAATATTGCTTACTTTTTTCAAGGACTCAATGGATCTGGTGCAGCTGATCTTGCTCATGGTGTTTCATGTCTGACCAAAGTTTTCTGAGCTGATCTTTGGACCGCTGGACACTGTATTTTCTGGACAGCAGACTTATGACCCGCTCTAATATATAATCTTTATGGCTGTTAGGCCTTTCATACTTCTCCTTCAAGCAGTCATAATCCTGCCCTTCCATAATGGTCACCATGTCCACCATCTCAGCCTTGGTCATGGGGGTGGCTTTGGCTTTTCGATGTGATCCAGCACTGCTGGACTGGCTGCTGCTTTGAGAATCCACCATCTTTCCTTCCAATCGTTCCCCGATCGTTCCATGGAGTTGGTATCAGAGGATAGGAGAGCCGTTCATGCCCCAGCGTCACGACGCACCTGAGAGCGGAGTTGCTCGCATGCGCATGTATAAAGCCTGAACGCACTTTCGAACAGCTATAGGTAGGAGCGTTGCGTGGAAAACACACGTTTGGTAAAATGCTCATTATTTGGGATAACGAAGGTTCGACTTGAACTTCTGGCATAGGTGTATAGTGACCTATGCTGCTTGGATTGAGGCCTAGATGGGGATTAATGGGCTATACTGCTTGGATTGAGGCCTAGATGGGGATTAATGGACTATACTGCTTGGATTGAGGGCTAGATTGGGTCCAGCTTAAGGGTATGCCAGATGAAGTTGCATGATGCTTTGTCTTGTGTCTTGCAGGCATAATGAGTGATCATTTTTTTCACATGAGTTCCTACCCCAATTTAAGAAATTTCCCCACTGTGGGATGAATAAAGGTTTATCTTATCTTATCTTATTGACCTATACCGTCAACTCCCATGTCTGTGGAACATCAAGACCAAGGAGTATTTTAACTGGGTCCGAAGGCGGGCAGCTTGTGAGCAACTGGCAGAGCTGTGCAAACAGATAAAGCCCAATGCAAATGTGAAGTACGTCAGAGACAAAATTGTCAATATGAGGACCACATATGGGAGGGAGGTAAAAAAAATCCAAGAATCTGAGAGGTCAGGAGCTGCAGCATCTGACGTATATGTGCCTAAGCTGTGGTACTTTGAGAGCCTGCAGTTTCTGAGAAACCCATCTGAGGCCAGGCCATCTCTATCCACCCTGACCTCTACCTCTGCTGAGGCCATAGCTCCTAGACCTGAGGGGGAAGATGTGGAGGAGGCCATCTTGATCCAGGTATAGTGTTGTTGCACATATTGTAAAGATAAAATACAATGATAATAACTAAACATTATTGGCCAAATATTTGAGCCTTAACACATTTGTTTCAATATCCAAACACAGTTGTGGCCTAAAGTCATTTTAAGGATAATCCAAATGCTGGTGTCAGAATTCTAGTGTTTTGTATTTCTAATTATTCAATTAGCAACAGTCAGGAAATGGAAATTTGTTTGGACTGATGACCCACACAAAGATATTCTAATAATGTCACTTTTTTATATACAGGAAAGTGTCACAGAGACGGTGACTGAGGAAGAGGCAGCTGGCTCCTCCCTGGTTTGTGAATCGCAAATTCCTCCCCTACACATTGGTCTTAATGGTCTTAAAAGTAAGAGAAAAACACATCATGTAGATGAGAGTGCTTCCTCATTCTTCCAGCAGGCCACAGCCATCCTCCAGAGGGATCTAGACCGAGAGGAGTAATTTGCTGCCTATGCAGCTGCTAAACTAAAAAAAATGACCCCCTACCAGCGGAGCAGGTCTGAGGAGCTGATGGCCCAAGTGCTCTTCAAGGGGGAGAGGGGGCTCATTACAGACTACACAGAGCTCCATGAGAATGTGCCTCCTCCTCCACCACCTACACCATCTCACCACCCATCCCAACCACCACACCAGCATGCTGGCCAGTGGCAATTTGTTCCCCATGGCCCCCACCAACAGCCATGGCCTGGGGATTATGGCCAATACCCCCATTGAGGTATTTCATTATTTTTCTGTATTTTTATTTTTATTCTTTTAGTTTGTTTTTTATTTAACACATTTTGATCATAACAAGCACTTTTTTTCTGTTATATTTTATTTGCAGAAAAATTGCATTTCTATTTTAATTTATGTTCTTTATGCTTGAAAATAAAGAATAATGAAAATAACAATACTTGCCAAATTTTTTTATTCAAATGACAGGTTTAAAGTAGACAGTTACATTAAAAAGAAAAGTTAGAACAACTAGCGAGAGACAAATAATACTTTACATTTTTGGAATTACATTTCAGAGATAATGATATTGGGGAAATGTTAAATAGAATAAAAGAGAATCAAAATAATGCAAATTCTATTTCTATCACTACAGAATAACTGTCTTTACCACTACCAATGCATCTTCATTATTATCCCATTGAAAAAGCTGCTAATGTGCGCTGCATTTCGCTATTTGAATTCAATTGCCGAATTGGAACGTAGGTTTACACGAACGGACACTTCCGACCGTTCCTGACTTCGGAGCATGCGTGTTTTGCAGGTACAACTTGTTGGACCAACTTCTCTGTACACACGGTACAACAGTCGTACGACTGCTTGTTGTACAACCAAAGTTTTCTAGTCTGCTCATCCAACTCCTGCTGTACGACCATCACACGTCGACTGTTCTAATCATGCATACTAACGGTCGACTGATCGTACAACAATCGGTTGCACAACCATTTTCATACGACTGTCGCACTGTGTGTACGGCAGTGTTCCCCAACCCAGTCCTCAAGGCCCAACAGCAGGTCATGTTTTCAGGATTTCCCTCAGATGAATCAGCTGTGGTAACTGCAGTGAAACTGATCAAATCACCTGTGCAAAATAATGGAAATCCTGAAAACATGACCTGTTGGTGGGCCTTGAGGACAGGGTTGGGGAACACTGGTGTACAGGGCTTTAGTCTTGGAGAGAAGCCCTCATCCTTGGAAAATTTGTTCTCTTAAAGTTAATCTGTTTTTATACTTCCCTTATGTGTTTTTTGCTTACAGCTAACATTAAATGAAATAATTTTATGGTTACTGCTACCCAGATGTTCTTTTGAATGAACATTAGTAATAAGCTCTGCATAGTTTGAGATTACCAAGTCCAACAGAGCATCATTCCTAGTGGGGCCTGTATGAACTGTGCCATAAAATGGTCTTGTAACAGGTTTATAAATGTTTGCCGTTTAACTACTCCTGCAGTGCCATTACTCCAGTTAATATCAGTGTAGTTAAAATCCTCCATTATTATCACTACCCCAGCCCTTGCAGCTCTTTCTATCTGTACAAAGAGCTGAGTCTCCACCTCCTCATTAACACTAGGTGGCCTATAACAAACTCCAATGATCAACTTGGAACTATGCACATCTATATGCAGTTCCACCCATAATGCTTCAGCCTCATCACACTCTCCATCAACTAGGTCCTCTTTAACACTCGCTTTGAGATCATTTCTCACATAGAGACAGACACTGCCACCTTTCCTTTTTTAACCACTTCAATACCATGCACTTAGAACACTTTACTACCAGACCAATTTTCAGTTTTCAGTGCTGTTGCGCTTTGAATGACAATTGCGCGGCCGTGCGACGCTGTACCCACCTTGACGTATATCTACACGTATCAAGGTTCAACTAGTAACCTCAAACAATATCCGGTGGATCACAATTACTCCTCCACCTCTGAGTCGAGAAACATGTCTATCTTTCTCGACGTTCCCGACCCCATCACTATTATTACCTCCTAAAATTGATGTGACTATAATTGACCTCATTACCGTGACGTCCTCATCAATTTGCCGTTTGT
>BLSH010193008.1:425239-439469 GCA_018402905.1 Glandirana rugosa | reverse complement strand
TTTTTTTTTTTTTTTTTTTTTTTTTTAAACAATCATGCTTTATTATCAACTATTTGTCTACCCTTGTCCCATATGTGTACGGAAGGGACGTTCTGCCCCCCCATACACATTCAGTCTTTAAAAATTATTTTGGTATGCAAATTAGTCAAAGTTACTTTCAAGTTAACTGCACCTGGTCATGAAAGGTATAAACCTATGTAGTCCAGACACAAACACAATCTTCTACTAACTCATTCTCAGGAATCTGTGTAGTCCATTTAAAAACATCAATAAGTTATTTTCTCCAACCTTCAAGCACCTAAAGCACATTGCAAGCCTTGCCAAACAACTATTTTTTAAGGCGACTTCAATAAAGGATGTGATATCATATCAATTTGAGAATGCTCTGGTATTGCTAGTTTCTTCTGTTATAAAGAGGGCGAAGAGAATCTTTAATGTAGTAGGATGCATTACACAGCAGAAAGCAGTATTTTCAATCATCACAAGCAGGACTCATATTTTCACAAGCAGATTTCATATTTTAGATATGCAAGAGTGCTTGTAAGGTTCTTCATTACGATCTATAGATAAAATCATATATGTGCAGTACAAGTTGGGCTGCTGAAGGTCGATATGATTTATCAGACTCAATCAGACTGCATTGTAATTGCTGGTTGCTGTGGGTTACCATCATTTTCACATTGTGGTCCTTGCCATTGCTTTACTGAACTGGTTAAAAACGTCCCTCTCATAATTTTTCTTTTTGGGATTCTGATAATATTTACATTATTAGTTGAATTCTTTATATAGAAGTTTATTATTCTCCTAGTCTTTTCCTCTAAAGAGAAGAAGGCAGATACAGATAATAAAGTAAAAGGAAAGGTCAGACTGATAGAGGATCACATGTAGCTAATTATTTTGAAAGCAATAGGGCTATCTTGTTTTCAGAAAATCTTCACAGCAGCCATTGAAAGCAGCAGGAGGAACAAAAAATCTTGATGAGCTTATGCTGTCTCCAGAATAACAAGCATTTCTAATGGGAAATAATATAATCAGGAGAAAGCACGTAGCAGTGTGATATATTCATTCATCCTTTCCAAAGTATTTATAATAATTTTGGTGCCCTTCCTACCCCTTAGGCAGTTAATCACTTGAACATAAAAAGAATTCTTCAACATTGGTAAAATAAGACAATCGAATGTTAGATCACAGAACCATTAAATAACTCAACAGAAAAGCCAGTTTTGGATGTGGAACTGAGGTCATGACATGGCAATTTTGTTTATAAATTGTGACTATGATTTCAACAAAGATCCCAGAGGAGGAAAAGCGGACCAGTAGCACTTTCTTCTAATCAATGAGACAGTTGTTTTACTTCTACAGCTGCTCTATATATAGTATAAAGCCAGTCATAGACAATTTGAATCTCAGCCGGTTCAGGAGAAAGCAGCTGAGATTCGAACCATGTATGGACAAGCTGAATGTACCCAATCTATCAACTTGGGTACAACCAACCTGTCAAATTTTACATGCGATTATTGCTAACAGCTGTTATACCTAGCAATAATCACTGTGTTCTCCCGGCGGAGACTTCCCCGGCTCCCCCGCCAGAAGAACACATTGGCTCGATGGGAGGGATTCCCCTGTGATTACCTAGAAAAAATGCAGTACATATCCCACACTCAGAGATTAAACAAATTGCCACATTCCCGGGCTGCAATTGGCTATTTATTGAATTTTGCAAACCAATACTAGTTTATAACTGAGAAATTATCAAAATGTTTAATACATTATCAAATGTATTAAGTGTGAACAAGTATAACCATAAGGTGCAAAAATAAAAGTCTGCTAGTTGCAAAATAAGGCAAATAATGCTGTAATAACATGTTGAGTTTGGTTTATCAAAAAGCTATGCACAAGAGTTAGGAGAAATTACTACGAAGATAAAATAAACTGCTTCTCCTGCGGGTTTATATGCACAGTATCCTGTGAAAGCAATCCCTAAAGGTATAATTCTTATTTCATACATATGTTGCAATCCTTGTTTGCAGTGTACAGTGGACATCAGAAAAACTTCTGTTTTATGCCTTCTATTTTGGGAACTCAGCAGGTTGCAGGGCAAGATTGTAAGTCCGGGCCCATTGCTGTCAAATGGATGAGACCCAAGACTGCTATTTCTGTGACCTATTATCTGTTAACATTTAAGTAAATGTTATTTTTCATTTTCTTTTTAATTGTTATTTTACTGGTACAATGGTGTCAAGAGATTTAAACTGCATATATAATCAGTTTCCTTGGGGGTCACTGTAAATGAATTTAAGATGAACAGTGACAGGCAATTGCTGATCTCTTCAGGAACTTATCATTAAATTAGGAGTCTAAGGTGTTGATTTACTAAAGCTTGAAAGTGCAAAATTTGGTGCAGCTCCATGCAGAAATCAGCTTCAAGGTTTTATTGTCAAAGCTTGATTGAACAAGCTGAGGTTAGAAGGTGATTGGCTAGCATGCAAAGCTGCACCAGTTGTTGCACTCTCCAGCTTTAGTAAATCAACCCCTGAGTATCAAGCACTACAATAGTGGCGAAATTCTTTATGTTAGGCCATGAGATCAAGAGCCAAATCACTATACTCTGGGGCTGTGTGTGGCTCTATAAAACATGCAAAGGTTGCCGCACTCCCATACTTCCAATTAGCTTTTTATTTCTTCACAATAAATACATATTGATTGTATATAATGCCAAAATGGTGTCCCTCCAGCGCAAGCTTTCAGACCACATCCTTCCTCTGGCTGGGACTGTGTTATACTAAAAATCTTCAGTAAGTTTGCATGTGAGTAGGTATTTAACCACTTGACACCAGGAAGGTTTACCCCACTTCATGACCATGCCACTTTTTGCTATACAGCACTGCGTTACTTTAACTGACAATTGCGCGGCCATGCAACGCTGTACCTAAACCAAATGTATGTCCTTTTTTTCCCACAAATAGAGCTTTCTTTTGGTGGTATTTGATCACCTCTGCAGTGATCAAATCAAATCTATAAACAAAAAAAGGCCAACAATTTTGAAACAAAAAACAGTATTTTTTACTTTCCAAAACATCCAATAAAAAAAAATTGAAAAAAATCTAATTTCTTCATCAATTTAGGCCAAAAATACATATTTTGGTAAAAAAAAAACCCAATAAGCATATATTAATTGGTCTGCGCAAAAGTTATAGCGTCTACAAACTATGGGACTTTTTTATTATTTTTTATGTTATTTTTATTTTTTTACTAGTAATGGCAGCGATCAGTAACTTATAGTGGGACTGTGGTTTTATGGCGGACAGTCGGGACACTGACACTTTTGACACTTTTTGGGGACCAGTGACACTAATACAGTGATGAGTGCTAAAAAATATGTCACTGTAGTTAGCAGAGACACAGGTTCCATGTCTTCTGTAGGGACAGAACGGTAATCTGCCTTGTTTACATAGGCAGACCGTCGTTCTGCTTGTGTATTGAAGCATCGGCAGGTGATGGCAGATATTGAGTCCACTGTACCTACCAATCAGCTCCCGCTGTGTCCAATCACAGCAGGAGTGGGCCGGCGGCAGTGCCCGTGTGCCCCAGACCAGGAAGTCCAGTATATACAGTATAGGGTCCTCAAGCAGTTAAGGTGAACACAGCTTTTCCAGCTTTGATGGAAAACACAGAACATGTATAGGATCATACTTTGTAAAATATCTGCTATACCTTCGCTCATTTTATAGAGCACAGTCATTAAAATGTTGTCCACAACATTTGCCAGATTTTTCTGTATTCAGTGAAGCAGGAGTTGATTTCTTACGGCTGCTCAGTGTTTCACAGTGTTTCTAGAAGTGTAGTGGGAGGAAGAAAAAAGCAGGCAGCCTGAATATTCATGGGACTCCAGCCAAACCCTGGGAAGGTGGGGAAGGTGTACCCAGAAGGTGGAGAGAGCCCATAAATAGACTGGGCCCTGAGGCAGAAGGGCAGAATTCCTGGGTTTAGTCCTGCTGGAGGATATCCCTGTACAAGGGATCTGGCCATGGGGCAGTTTTCTGAAAGGATCTGTGAGGAAGGTACCAAGGTCACAGCTATGCTTAGCTGGAGGGCCTATTCACAAGCTGAAAACCAAGTTTTAAGTGGGGTTGTTGAGAAGCTCACTGGAGAGGGCCAGGAGGAAGTTGGTGGCAAAGAGTCCAGCTGTCCTATGGTGAGTCTACATCTTCCTTACTAAGAAGAACATGGTGGATATTGGCAGGAGGCAATTGATGATCCTGTGGCTAAGTGAATAAGCAACCCTATTGCTGAGGAGTTGGTGACTGTGTAGCTTTCAAACTCTGGAAGTAGTACAGGTCACCATCAGCATAGAGATCCTGTGTGCAGCGCAGCCATCAGTTTGTGCAGTGCAGCCAGCAGTCTGTGAAGTGCAGTCAGAGATTCAAAAGTCCCCAAGTTATCCAGTTCTATCATTTTCAAGGTAAACCCAAAAAGAAATCCCTGGACCGCTCTTTGGAGTTTCCAGTGGCTCTTTAGGGGGTGCATTTCTAAGACTCTTTTCTAGACTCAGGCAAACTGTTTGAGTCAAGCAAAAGTTCGGCCTGACCATCGCCTGTTCGGAAAATACCCAAATTTGTGGGGCCCTCAGCGGGATGTTTGCCTGCTGAGCACCCCACAATGCACTGTGCGCTATACAGTGCATTCTAGGGCCCTAATTGGATGAAGCAATGCACCTGACCAGGGCATAGAGCACAGTCAGAGCCATGATTGGACAAAGTCATGATGAATTTGTCCAATCATGGCTCAGTGCTCATAGTCCCACCCCACACTATAAAAAGTTCCTTCCCACAGGAACCTTTTGCAGTGCGTTGTTGGGGTGGAGATAGATAGAGCAGGGCTCTGTTTGCTACTAGCGAGTTAGTGTGTTATTTTGACTCTGAATGTAGAGTGTCAGTGTAGTGTTAGTGTAGTCTGAGTATAGTGTGAGTCAGTTAGTGTCAGTGTAGTGTGTCAGTGTAGTGTTAGTGTAGTGTGAGGGTAGTGTAGTGTAGTGTGATTATGGTGTTGTGTGTCAGTATAGTGTAAGTATAGTTTGTCAGCATAGTGTGTCAGTATAGTGTAGTGCAGTGTTTAACACAGCATTACATACCATTTATTGCTGTTTACAGTGCTGTATACCCCCTTTTTTTTGTTTGCTGGGTTTATTTTTGGGTTTTTTTCGTCCCGTGTCTGCCCCCTTTTTTTATATTGCCAGTTGCAGTTTTTCTGACTGTGAAACCGTTGTTCCCCCTTTTTTAAATTTTTTTTTTTAGTTTTTACATTTCTGTCAGCGGCAGTCCTCAATTTAAAATGCACCAAACACCATTTTTCATTAAATAAAGTGCATCCAATGACACATTTCCCAGTATCTATTAAATTTGGGTATCCCATCATGTCTGGGAGGCCAACAGGGAGAGGCAGAATTTTCCATGCCACTATGAGGGGGCTAGCAGGATCTGTGTCCACAGGCAAAGATGGACATGGTCCGTCCTCAGGCAGGGCACGTTTGTCTCTGTTTAGTGATGTTGCCCTTGCTATCTAGCCACAGAATGCAGAGGAAGTGGTCTAGATTGTCTAGGCTGCCTAGCTTTGTGGGTGTTGATTTTATCTTGAAGTCATCTTTTGGTATAGGTTTCATGGGCACAATTAACACCCAAAGACCAATTTTTCCTCACCTGTTGGACAGGTGCATATAATTTCAATTTTTTACAGTAAGGTAATTTCTTGCTTTCATCAAGAGTACCTCTATAGGGTCACGGTGTGAAGGCACCACCAACACTCAAAGCCCAATTTTTCCACACCTGTTTGACAGGCACATATTCTTTACATTTTTTACAGAAAGGCCAATTCTTACTTTCATCAAGAGTACCTCAAGCCATTTCCTTCTCTCTCCGGCGGTGTGTTTTCGGAGCTTTCCACTGGGAAATGTTTTCTTCCTTTCACTGGTCTTTAGATCAGCAGCGGCTTCAGCGGCAGAATGAGTTTGCCACCAAAACCATTCCTTAATTACCTTACTGGTAAGTCAGGTGAAACTGAAGTGGGGTATGGAATACAAGGGATACCTGGTCTTTGTGGATGGCTACATTAACAGTGAGTGTAAATTTGCTGTCCCCTCAAAATAACTCAACACATAGCCATTAATGTCTAAACCACTAGCAATAAAAGTGAGTACACCCCTAAGTGAAAATGTCCAAATTGGGCCCAAAGTGTCAATATTTTGTGTGGCCACCATTATTTTCATGCACTTCCTTAACCCTCTTGGGCATGGAGTTCACCAGGGCTTCACAGGCTGCCACTGGAGTCCTCTTCCACTCCTCCATGACGACATCACAGATCTGGTGGATGTTAGAGACCTTGCGCTCCTCCGCATTCCGTTTGAAGATGCCCCACAGATGCTCAATAGGATTTAGGTCTGGAGACATGCTGGGCCAGCCCATCACCTTTAACCTCAGCTTTTTTAGCAAGGCAGTGGTCGTCTTGGAGGTGTGTTTGGGGTCGTTATCATGTTGGAATACTGCTTTGTGGCCCAGTCTCCGAAGGGAGGGGATCATGCTCTGCTTCAATGTGGGACAGTACATGTTGGCATTCATGGTTCCCTCAATGAACTGTAGCTCCCCAGTGCCGGCAGCACTCATGCAGCCCCAGAAAATGACACTCCCACCACCATGCTTGACTGTAGGCAAGACACACTTGTCTTTGCACTCCTCACCTGGTTGCCCCACACATGCTTGACACCATCTGAACCAAATAAGTTAATCTTGGTCTCATCAGACCAGTAATCCATGCCCTTAGTCTGCTTGTCTTCAGCAAACTGTTTGCGGGCTTTCTTGTGCATCATCTTTAGAAGACGCTTCCTTCTGGGACGACAGCCATGCAGACCAATTTGATGCAGTGTGCGGTGTATGGTCTGAGCACTGACAGGCTAACCCCTTCAACCTCTGTAGCAATGCTGGCAGCACTCATATGTCTATTTCCCAAAGACAACCTCTGTATATGATGCTGAGCACATGCACTCAACTTCTTTAGTCAACCATGGCGAGACCTGTTCTCAGTGGAACCTGTCCTGTTAAACAGCTGTGTGGTCTTGGCCATCATGCTGCAGCTCAGTTTCAGGGTCTTAGCAATCTTCTTATAGCCTAGGCCATCTTTATGTAGAGCAACAATTCTTTTTTTCAGATCCTCAGAGAGTTCTTTGCCATTAGATGCCATGTCGAACTTTCAGTGACCAGTATGAGAGAGTGATAGCGATAACATCAAATTTAACACACCTGCTCCCCATTCACCCCTGAGACCTTGTAACACTAACGAGTCACATGACACCGGGGAGGGAAAATGGCTAATTGGGCCCAATTTGGACATTTTCACTTAGGGGTGTACTCACTTTTGTTGCCAGCGGTTTAGACTTTAATGGCTGTGTTTTTAATTATTTTGAGGGGACAACAAATTTACACTGTTATACAAGCTGTACGCTCACTACTTTACATTTTAGCAAAGTGTCATTTCTTCAGCGTTGTCACATGAAAAGATATAACAAAATATTTGCAAAATGTGAGGGGTGTACTCACTTTTGTGAGATACTGTATATATTGATAGGGCATTGTCTGGATATCTTAGGGAAGTTCTAATAAGCTGTAATAATATATTGTATATACGAGTAGTAGAAGAGGAGGAAGAAGATGGCGAGATGAGAGAATAAAGCAATTTCCAAATTAGTTTTGCAAATTTATTTTGAAACTTCTCTTTTGAAGTTATTGTTGGACATTATTTTTCTTAACAAAACATACAAAAACAAACAGATTTTTTTTCAAGAGCACCTCCATAGGTTTAAGGTGTGAAGGCACCACCAACACCCAAAGCCCGATTTTTCCGCACCTGTTATTTGTATCCAAAGTCTGCCAAAGACAGACTTTATCTAAAAAAAAATGTTAATCTTGGTCTGAATGTACTTGAATTTGGCTTCTTCACATAAGACTTGCTCACTGTGGTGCAAAAATATGTTATTTCCATCCAAAGTCTGCCAAAGAGACACCAGAATCTATCCAAAAAAACTCTAATCTTGTTCCGAGTGCACTAAATTGTGCCCTCATCATACAGACTGGCTCCTCAAGGCATTGTTTACAAAATAAAGAAAGCTTTCAGGGAAAATCTAATTAAATGGCATTTTTTTCTTTATACATTCTTTATATATCAGTATTGCTGCAGCAGGTTTTATATACGGAACAGATGCGCCATTTTACTGGCAGACTAAGGGGACCCCAAACAAGGATGCAGCGCAACTTTCAAAAATGAATCAAACCAATGTGCAAATAACTGTGCATACAAGAAACAAATAAAGTCCAACAAATTTCCAAATATATGCAGCTGTAGAAAAAATGATATCCGGGGAAACAAGGCGGAGCGGACATGCCTGCCTGAAGCTCCACTCTCAGAGGGAGGTAAAAGCCTTATAATTGCGGCTGTTCATATGACAACCACACACAAATAACACCTATTTGTGCCATTAAGTTATGGGAGCTGGCGTTGTACCTTTTGGTATTTGTCAGCCAGATATGAGGAGAAAGAACTGCAAAGACATACTGTTCTATTGTCAAATCGGCACTGCCCCCATTCTCCTCAGCTACTTCACGCAGTGCTGTGAGAGCCTTAAAGACAAACACACAGACACTTAACAACTTAATAACATGATTGGGATTCTGTGTGCGGCGAAGATTCCTCACAGAGTGAACAACTATCCCCAGCAGTGTTAAAGCAAATTGAAAAAATGCTTCAGAAGGCTCTGACCACATAACTTCTAGCCTCACAAAAGAAATTAGAGAGCTGGGCCAACGTGGAAATGGAAAACCATACTGTGTACAATTCAGCGGAAATGGCAAAATCTCAAAGAAGAAAATTTAATGCTACAGACCCATTTGGGGGACTATGAAAATAGGGCAAGACGCTCAAATTTACGCATTAGAGGCATTCCTGAATCTGTAACAGATTTACAGGCTATTACGATATCACTATTTCAGGAATTACAACTTGCAATTCCAGTTAAATGCCTTGAAATGGACAGAGTTCACAGGGATTTGTCCCCAAAAATGGACTTTAGTCACTAGGTAGCACTGTATTATAGTATATATATTTGTTTAGGCACATATACATTTTTTGCAATATTTATTTATACAACTTATATCCTATAGCTGCTAGTATTGTACATTAGCAATTAGGGGGCACTGTGTTATATATTTTGTCTATACTTCATTGATGTAAGTTTTTAGTTTACAGCTGATTGCGCCTCACTACCCATTCACAAGTCAGTCCTTTTGTGTAGTATTTGGGATACTACAGAAGTGGCAGGCAGCAATCCCCTTACCTATTTCTTACTCTGAGTAGCGCGGTTTTACTATTGTTTATTTAGAACCAAATAACTTATCAATGGGGCTTCCCCTTTTCAGTCCGGTTTTCATTTTGTGGTACTAAATATAATTGTCGATCTGCAAATGAACTACAGAACACCCTTCAAGACATACATCTACTAGATCCATTACAGAATCCAGAAACTTCACGTTGTAAACCTGTTTCATCTACTACATGCAAATTCCCTACCTCAACAGGGAAAATGGATCAACAATGTTCAAATAAAAGAGGCCGTTTCCGATCCCCCGATCCAGAACCTGATCCAGTTGACTCAATGGATTGAGAGCTTCAATAGGCTATGTTCTCTTTTTCCCAATGCTTGGTAGTAATACCAATTCATACTGGTTATCCAACTTCTGGCTTTATTAACCGCTTCACGCCTGCGCTATAGCCGAAAGACGGCTACAGCGTGGGCCTTAAATGCCGGGAGGGCGTCCATGGACATCCTCCTGTGCATGAGCTGACTGCGCTGATCACAGATTGGAGTAAGGGGCCGATCCCAGCCCCCTACCACATGATCAGCTGTCAGCCAATGACAGCTCATCACGTGATGTAAACAAAAGATGTAAAAAAGCTGATCACCATCTTCTGTCAGAGGGACATCGGTCCCTCACACAGAGAGACGTGGCTGCCTCAACTCTGCCCACCAACACCACCTGCCAGTGCCACCTATCAGTACCCACCAGTGCCACCTACCAATGCCCACAGTGCCACCTACCAGTGCCCACAGTGCCATCTACCTTTGCCCCACAGTGTCACCTATCAACACCCACCAGTGCTGCCAATCAATGTCCATCAGTGCCTCATCATCAGTGCCACCGATCAGTGCTGCCTATCAGTGTCACCTACCAGTGCCTCCCAGTGCCTGTCAGTGCCACCCATCAGTGCCACCAATCAGTGCTCTTCAGAGCCACCTATCAGTGCCCTTCAGCGCTGTCCATTAGTGCCAACCATCAGTGACGCCTATCAGTGCAGCCTCATCAGTGCACATCAATGAAGGATAAAAATTACCTGTTTTCAAAATTTTATAACAAACTATGAAACTGTTTTTTTTTTTCAAAATTTTAGGTCTTTTTTCTTTTTTTAGCAAAAAATAAAAAACCCAGTGGTGATTAAATACCACCAATAGAAAGCTCTATTTGTGGGGAAAATGATAAAAATTAATTTGGGTACAGTGTAGCATGAGCGCACAATTGTCATTGAATATGCCACAATGCTGAAAGCTGAAAATTGGTCTGGGCGGGGGGGTTAAGTGCCCACTACGCAAGTGTTTTATCCAGAAAATATCAGATTTTTGATCTTTTTTGCTAATTGTACATTTTTTCCTTCACTTTACATTTGAATAAGGCAGACTTAAAAATATATATTTTTTCTGTTTCTTAGCCCTTTTTGCCCCAATATTTTTCTTTATTCCATTTCTCATACATGTTTGGTTAATATAATTCTATTTGGAATTCCACCTAATAATCCCACATTGGATTATTAGGATTTACAGTTTTAGTTTGGCCAATTATATTCAAGTTTTATCTGATACCCTTGTAATTATATGGATTCAGGCTTTCCTTATCCTCTGGGATAACTCCTTGTGTCCCCCACCTGCTACCCTTGGTTAGTCCATACTAATAGTGGACAACCGATAGTAGCCAATGTTTCCTTGGTGGGTTATTTCCTCTCCCCCCAATGGCCAGGTTATATGGACATATATGGTTAATCTAATGTATCTGATATCTTTGTTCCTTTTTCCCCGTATGATATTGCTACTCTCTTTATTTCCATATTTCTCTAGTACCCTCTCCCCAAAGGTAGGTTCTTCCAATTATTACTCTGGATTACCAGATATTATATTTCACAAATGCATAATCCCATGGCCTCCTTAAATATATTATCCCTGAATGTACAGGGACTCAATATTCCACAAAAACGTACCAAAGCTTTCCGCTCCTCTTCTACTTGGAAGGCACACGTTTTATGCCTTCAAGAAACAAATTTTACAACTCAATCCACTCCTAAATTCTTTAGTGCACTATATCCACAAGTATTTACAGCCTCCACAGCATCCAAACAGCGGGGTGTACTTATTGCCTTTCATCGCAGTAAGCCTTTCTCAATTTTAAAAGAAATTAAGGACCCAGAGGGTAGATACCTGATTCTAACAGGACATCTAGACGATTCTGCTTTTACAATAGTATCTTATTATGCCCCTAATAAAAAACACACACCATTTCTTACACGCCTCTTGCAGGTGGTGGAAACGCACAAAATAGGCATAGTAATTATGTGCGGAGATTCAAATCAGATCCTTTTGCCCTTCTTAGATAAATCCCCAATATCCCAATCAAATACTTGCAATAAACTCACCTTCTCACAACTCATAGCGAAATACAATCTAGTTTGAACCCGGTCAAATGACAATTTACACACTATTCTTATCCACATAATTAATTTTCATGAATTGACTATGTGTTTTTAACCATAGGAATGGCGCCTGAGATCCTGCCCTTCCTTTTTGACCCCTCCCATTCCTCATAAGCCCCACCCCTTATCGTTTCCACCCCTTGTGTCAGGAGTATATAGCCCAGCATCACCAGATAGGGTATAAAGCATCACCAGATAGGGGTATACAGAGTCACCAGATAGGAGTATACAGAGCCCCAGATAGTGGTATACAGAGCCACCAGATAGCAGTACACCCACTTCCACGCCACGAGCAGTATATTTACTGCGGCAGTGTGGACGTAAATAAACGGCAATTTGCATAGTGGCAGCTAGGTGGCCACGATGAGCTGCCACAGCAAAAGAACGAGGAACCGCCGATGTAAACATGGCGGTTCCCCGCTCTGTCAGTGGGGACATAGGAGATCTACTGATCCCTGTCACTGGGATATGTTTGTTATGTCCATAACAGCCCAGACCCCTCACAGTTAGAACACATGCAGGGAACACAGTTCACCCCTAGATCTCCCCCTGCAGGTTAACTCCTTCCCTGCCAATGACATTTATACAGTAATCAGTGGACAATTAAATTTCTGATCACTGTATAAATGTCATTGGTCCCAAAAAAGTGTCAAAATGGTCTGACATGTCCGCTGCAGTATCGCAGTACCGCTAAAAATTGCAGATCGCCGCCATTACTAGTAATAAAAAAAACGCAGAAATTAATTCTCATCATTCGTAAACGCGGCAACTTTTGTGCAAACCAATCAATAAACGCTGATTGCGATTTTTCTTTTTACTAAAAATATGAGGAAGAATATAAATCGGGCAAAACTGATGAAAAAAATGTTTTTTTATATATATATTTTTTTTGGATTTGTATTTTAGCAAAAAGTAAGAAAAACTGTTTTTTTTTTTTTGCAAAATTGTCGCTCTTTTTTTGTTTATAGCGGTGATCAGAAATGACGCAGAGGTGATCAAATACCACAAAAAGAAAGCTCTATTTGTTGGAAAAAAAGGACGCAAATTTAGTTTGGGTACAACGTTGCGCGACTGCGCAATTGGCAGTTAAAGCGACGCAGTACCGAATCGCAAAAATTGCTCTGGTCCTAACGTGGGAAATCCTTGCAGGGGTGAAGTGGATACAGAGCCCCAGATAGCAGTATACAGAGCCCCAGATACAGTATCTCACAAAAGTGAGTACACCCCTCACATTTTATTTATCTTTTCATGTGACAACACTGAAGAAATGACACTTTGCTACAATGTAAAGTAGTGAATGTACAGCTTGTATAAAAGTGTAAATTTGCTGTCCCCTTAAAATAGCTCAACACACAGACATTAATATCTAAACTGCTGGCAACAGTGTCATGTGACTTGTTAGTGTTACAAGGTCTCATGTATGAATAGGGAGCAGGTGTGTTAAATTTGGTGTTATCGCTCTCACTCTCTCATATTGGTCACTGGAAGTTCAACATGGCACCTCATGGTAATGAACTCTCTAAGGATCGGAAAAAAAAATCATTGCTCTACATAAATATGTCCTAGGCTATAAGAAGATTGCCAGGACCCTGAAACTGAGCTGCAGCATGGTGGCCAAGACAATACAGCGGTTTAACAGGACAGGTTCCACTCAGAACAGGCATCGCCATGGTCGACCAAACAAGTTGAGTGCACATGCTCAGCGTCATATCCAGAGGTTGTTGTTGGGAAATAGACGTATGAGTGCTGCCAGCATTGCTGCAGATATTGAAGGGGTGGGGGCCAGCCTGTCAGTGCTCAGACCATACACTGCACACTGCATCAAATTGGTCTGCATGGCTGTCGTGCCAGAAGGAAGCCTCTTGTAAAGATGATGTACAAAAAGCCTGCAAACAGTTTGCTGAAGACAAGCAGACTAAGGACCTGCATTACTGGAACCATGTCCTGTGGTCTGATGAGACCAAGATAAACTTGTGTGGCAGCAACCAGGGGAGGAGTACAAAGACAAGTGTGTCTTGCCTACAGTCAAGCATGGTTGGTACCAAGGTCATTACGTCCAGGAATCAGACGAACAGAAGTCGTTTGACAAACGTCCGAAAAACATGTAGTAGAAATGTTCTCCGAAGGAAGACCGTGCTGTCGGTACGTCTGGTTAAACTACGTCACACGTCACATACCAGACTCGTGACTGTCCGACCGGGGGTGGGGAAGTTATAGACGTCGTTACGACCGTCGTGAGTATGCAGATAAAGGGTTGTTGTTGGAGACCTATACTGCGACTCGTACACGTGAGTTGAACAAACCAGCTGGTACCGCTACGGACAAGACTCACCTTGGACAGGACAATTTGGCGACATAACAGAACCGGTGGTACGACGTCGAGTCAAAGTCCCAG
>BLSH010193008.1:398284-408621 GCA_018402905.1 Glandirana rugosa | reverse complement strand
GTGTGTCAATGCAAAAAAAAGTTTTTAAAACAATAGTTTTTTCAGGAGCAGTGATTTTAATAATGCTTAAAGTGAAACAATAAAAATGAAATATTCCTTTAACCCCTTCCTTACCGGGCACTTAAACCCCCCTCCTGCCCAGACCAATTTTTGGCTTTCAGCGCTGTCGCATTTTGAATGACAATTGCGCGGTCGTGCGACGTTGTACCCAAATAACATTTGCGTCCTTTTTTTCCCACAAATAGAGCTTTCTTTTGGTGGTATTTGATCCCCTCTGCGTCATTTCTGATCGCCTCTATAAACAAAAAATGAGCGACAATTTTGTAAAAAAGAACAATATTTTTTACTTTTTGCTAAAGTACAAATCCATTAAAAAAATTATTCATCAGTTTTGGCCGATGTATATTCTTCTACATATTTTTGGTAAAAAAAAAAATCACAATCGGCGTATATTGATTGGTTTGCGCAAAAGTTATCGCGTCTACAAACTGGGAATTGATTTATGGCGTTTTTATGATTTTTTTTTTTTTACTAGTAATGGCGGTGATCTGCGATTTTTATCGGGACTGCGATATTGGGGCGGACATGTCGGACATTTTTTACACATTTTTGGGACCAATGACATTTATACAGCGATCAGAAATTTAAATGTCCACTGATTACTGTATAAATGTCATTGGCAGTGAAGGGGTTAACCTGCAGGGGGCAGTGAAGGGGTTAACAAATGTTCCCTGGGTGTGTTCTAACTGTGGGGGGGCAGGGCTGGCCGGGACATAACAGATCTAACTGATCCCAGTGACAGGGATCAGTAGATCTGTCCTGTCCCCTGTCACAGAACGTGGAACCGCCGTGTTTACAACGGCGGTTCCCCGTTCTGAGGCTCCTAAAAGTGACCGGCGGGTCTCGGGCGGACATCGAGTCACTCGAGTCACATCGAGGACACTCGCGCAGGAGCATGTGCAGTGGAGGACGTCCATGGACGTCCTCCGGGCATTTCAGATCCGCGCTGGAGCCGTACTTTGGCGCGGATCTGAAGTGGTTAAATAATGTGCCTGGGGGGTCCCCTTAGTCTGCCTGTAAAAGCGTGCACCTCTGTAATGTTTAGAACATAGCCAGAGCAAAATGACATTTGTACAGGAAAAATTGTCATTTATTATAGTAATGCATTGCCGGCTCCCGGCAATATACAGAAAAATCACTGAAAAAAATTGCATGGGCCCCCCCAGTCCATACCAGGCCCTTCGGGTCTGTGTTGGATTTTAAAAGGAGCCCTGTGCCAACATTTTTAAAAAAATTGATGCGGGGTCCCGCCTAAAATCCAAACCAGACCCTTATCTGAACATGCAATCTGACCGGCCAGGACAAAGGGGGGTGAGCGAGCGCCCCCCCCTCCTGAACCATACTAGGCTACATGCCCTCAACATGGGGAGTATGGGTGCTTTGGGGCAGGGGTGCTCTGCGCCCCCCAACCCAAAGCACCTTGTCCCCATGTCTCTTCCCCACAACCCTGGGCTGTGGTTGCAGGGGTGTGCGGATGGAGGGCTTATTGTAATCTGGAAGCCCCCTTTAATAAGGGGGCCCTCAGATCCCAACCCACCTCTATGTGAATTAGTATCGGGTACATTGTACCCCTACTACTTCACCCAAAGTGTCAAAAAAACGAAAAAAAACACAGGAGACAATTAGGGACAAGTCCTTTATTAAAAAATAAAAAATAAAAATAAGTGTCCCCTGTAATCCATCGTCAATCAGTGAGAGTCGGACCCGAAAAAAAAACAAACAGCTCCTCCTCCATGGGAGGGCTCCTGCCGACTGAGCCCTGTTTGCATTGATGCATTGATGTTTCATTTATAGTGAAGGGTGGGGGCACCCAGTGATGTAATTGAGTGACCCGCCCCTCGGACGTCACATGATGTCAGGAGGGACGGGGTCATAATGTTCTAAATTCGAGGAACGGGCGAACGCCCAATGTTCGAGTTGAACTTACGTTCGTGCCCATCCCTATTTGATGGTAAAAAGAGAACTAAAACCTGTCTGTGCCTCTCTCTTTTTCTCTGGGACCAAAAGGGAGGGGCCAGATGCCCCTGATAACTCAAATGGATAAGGAGTGTCCATGGGCTGTCCGGGGTTGATGGCAGGATAACGACCCTCCCTTGCACACAGTTTTTATACCATTATTCATATTATCGTTCAGCATTGAATGTCCAGGGTTACTAAATACAGGGTGGCTCTGATAAGCATGTCCCCAAGGAGGCATCTGACCGCTATATTCCCTCTGGTATGTCTT
Organism: Glandirana rugosa; assembly: GCA_018402905.1. NCBI lineage: Eukaryota > Metazoa > Chordata > Amphibia > Anura > Ranidae > Glandirana > Glandirana rugosa. Next base: position 406,334 of record BLSH010193008.1, on the reverse strand, counting down.
AACATGGGCATGCCTGGACTTAGTTTGTTCAGTATGAAATTCCGCATTCAAATATATACTTTTTATTAATGTGTCCTGTTCCTGTCTGAGTTTATGAATCATGTGTGGATTTCTTAAGTAGACATGAGTGTTTTGAGCTGCAGGAGAATAGTTTTTTTTGTGTGATTTATTTCTGCATATAGAGCGATTTATAACAGCCGCAGTCTAAGATTTCGGATTGGAGTCGGACAGGGATTGCTACATGTATAGAGATTCATGCTGTCTTTTATTTGACATCTGGTAAGCCTGTGTCCATAAGGGTGATAAGTTCACTGAAGCACTTATGGTGGAGGATTTTCTGTTCGGGTGTGGTCTAGCACTCACTATCACATTGTGGATTGTGGAACCTTACCATTTTTTGTTTACTTGGTCTGTGTACTTTCATGAACTATATATCAACACACGTTATGTGTTTTTCTGGTTTTTATTTTTATATATATTTTTTTAAGGTTTATCACTAAACATTTTTTCTGAAGTTTTAATTTTTTTTTATGTTTATTATACATTATTATTGCGCTACTGTGAATTGGATGGTTTTTTAGACTGTAACATTTTTGTAAGTATTTTATTATATCTTTTCAAGGGACAACACTAAAGAAATTACATTTTGCTACAATGTAAAGTAGTGAGTGTACAGCTTGTATAACAGTTTAAATGTGCTGTCCCCTCAAAATAACTCAACACACAGCCATTAATGTCTACACCGCTGGCAACAAAAGTGAATACACCCCTAAGTGAAAATGTCCAAATTGGGCCCAAAGTGTCAATATTTTATGTGGCCACCATTATTTTCAAGCTCTGCCTTAACCCTCTTGGGCATGGAGTTCACCAGAGCTTCACAGGTTGCCACTGGAGTCCTATTCCACTCCTCCATGAGGACATCGCGGAGCTGGTGGATGTTAGAGACCTTGTGCTCTTCCACCTTCCGTTTGAGGATGCCCCACAGATGCTCAATAGGGTTTAGGTCTGGAAACATGCTTGGTCAGTCCATCACCTTTACCCTCAGCTTCTTTAGCAAGACAGTGGTCGTCTTGGAGGTGTGTTTGGGGTTGTTATCATGTTGGAATACTGCCCTGAAAGTCCAGTCTCTGAAGGGAGGGGATCGTGCTCTGCTTCACTATGTCACAGTACATGTTGGCATTCATGGTTCCCTCAATGAATTTTAGCTCCCCAGTGCCTGCAGTACTCATGCAGCCCCAGACCATGACACTCCTACCACCATGCTTGGCTGTAGGCAAGACACACTTGTTTTGTACCCCTGATTGGGACATTTATCACTTGGGGTGTACTCACTTTTATTGCCAGCAGTTTAGACATTAACGGCTGTGTGTTGAGTTATTTTGAGGGGACAGCAAATTTACACTGTCACACAAGCTGTACACTTACTACTTTACATTGTAGCGAAGTGTCATTTCTTCAGTGTTGTCACATGAAAAGATACAATAAAATATTTTCAAAAATGTGACCGGACGTGATCAGTTTTGTGAGATACTGTGTATATATATATATATATATATATATATATATATATATATATATATTAAGAATGATTACCAATTAGATTGTATTTGAAAGGATATGAAATGTAAAAGTAATTTGTAAAACATTTTGCAATAACTCCTGGTACTGGGACAGAAATGGTCACACATGATTATTCATTTACTCCAAAAAGCTTTTGCTGTTTCCCAAACTTGAACAGGTAATTGCCAGTGTTCTAAGCCGTGATTCGGGAAAGTTGCACATTCCAGTTGAAGAAATGTTGAAAACAAACAAATAATGGACAATTCTGTTTTCTGCAGCAAGGCTATATTCCAAATACAGTGGTTTGCATCTTTGTGAAAATTATATCTGAAACAGATACACTGTCTATCAGAAGCTTAATTGTGTAATAATATGATATTAAAAAATGTGTAGCTTGTGTATACTGCATCTTTTATTCTTTTAATGCTTAGCTAGTTTTCCCATACAGAAACGTATCTGCAATTTCAGTTTCATCCCTCCTCCCCTGTGTATAAAGTGGCAGAAAGGCACATGGCAATCTTTAGAAAAATGCCAGTTGGCTGCAGAAATAATTTACTTTGAAAATACCTTGTTTTCTTGTGTCCTTTAGTGTCTCTTGTTCAGCAAGCGAGTGACAAATGCTTTTATGCAATATTTTTGTTAAATCTGGTGTTTGCCTTGCAGAGGTAAATGTTTAATATGAGCTGTCCTCCCTTTGCTTGATATTTTATGTGTTTTTCAAGATTATGTCTAATTCCTTTGATTACTTTTTTACACTTCCTTTTTTTCAGTGGCATCATGCTCTGTTAGTTTTCCTTCCTGTAAATAGATAGCTTGACTTCTTTATTATCACAGAATGTGAAACCACGTAAAAAGGTATTAGGTACAAGTGAGTGAAATCATATGGCATTTTGCTCAAATCACTTTGAAGTCTAAACATTATCTTTTACAATCAAAACTTTGCTGTATGTGCTTTAAAACTACCTCTAGATATTACATACAGTACACGTGTATACAATATATATATATATATATATATATATATATATATATATATATATATAGAGTGATGGTATGCAAGGCAAAGTGGTAGACGGACGCTCTCACCTTGTATGAGTTCATTTGGACTGGATTAAACTGAGTCTGGTCCGGATTTTACCAGCCACCATGGCAGAGCTAGTTCCGGTCCAGAGTTTGTGGTCCACTGAGTCCACCAGCAGGTGGCTTAAATAACCAGGAAGAGAACACGCTCTAGCTCTGACCTGGAACTCAGAGAGGGACCTGAAGGAGCTCTGTGTCTGTTTGGACTTTAAAAGAAAAGGTTTGCATTTTGGCTTATGTTTTGTGGGTGTCGGGGCCAGCCCCATACCGTATAATGAGGAAACTATACTGTTTAGTTTAGCGCCAGACGGCAAGGACTTGTTTTCTGTTTTGTTTGTGTTTTAACCTGCAACCTTTTACCAATAAACCTGGCAAGCCGTCAGATTTGAAAGAAAGTTGCCTATATGCTAACTATTTTCCTGTGGAAAGATGATCCCCACGAGCTAATCTCCCACAATATACATATATATATATATATATATATTTTTTTATATATATATATATATATATATATATATATATATATTTATAAACACCACAAATCCATGAATATAAGGAAAAAAGTCCATGTGAATGTGCTCTTCCACCAAAAACTGAAATCATTTCAATGCGCGCTAATTCTTAAAAAATCTTCACACTCTGTGTAATAACCACCAATGGCCACTCACCTCATCTTTTGACCTATAAATAACGGGTCTAAAAACGATTGTCCCTTTAAGGGCACTATCTGGGTTGTATTTTCCTCTTCCTTGTCCATATTCACCTAATGACACTCAGCCTTATCATACTAGGAAGCTCAGAAATAATACATGGACCATCATAGCACTTTTTTGTAAAACCAACTATGTTTATTATAAAACTATATACAATGAACTCGTGTTTTTATGTGCACTTGAACTGGTGCACAACATACAATAGCATGTACATAACACTGCCAGGCGGCACCTCTGTTGGAGGCTGCAGCTTGTGGATGCTCAGAGACTATTCCCTTCCGGTTACCTTCCAACTAATTTCTGGGATATATACATAAGAATCTTACATTGCTGGCTCTGCCCCTTACACATTACGCCATGAGGGTGGCTTCTTCTGAGGGGAGGTGGAGGTGGTGGTGATTTGTACAGGATCATGAGGAGAAACATCCAGGAGGGAAGATTAAAGGATCTCTGGGAATAGACCCCCAAAAAGGGGAAGACCCATTTGACCTATTGTTGATAAAAATAGGTCCACACCTTAAGGTGAGAGCATATTCTGAATGGTGGTGGAATCCACCTATAATAATTAATAATAATTAATTATAATTTGGATGCATGTGAAAGGCTAAAGAAGATGTCGTATTCACCTGTCTGGGTGAAGCACAAGTGAAGTGGACATTTTTATGTATGTGTTTTTTGTGGACATTGTATTCTACAGGTTTTCACATTAAAAAAAAAACACGTACATTAATATTTTATGTATGTAAAATGATATGCAAGCATAGAGACACTCAAATAAGGATTGCTAAATTGCACTTATAGTTAGGTGTAGCACGTAGGGAAGAAATACACATTTGACACAGTGGTGTTGTGTAGGACTTTTCATTTGTATATACTGTAATTTCTTTCCTATTGTTATTATCACACATGCACGGTGCCAGATAGCTATGTCTGTGCTAATGTATGTATGTAGTTGTCCCCTTCAACTCTATTAGTAGATGAAACTGTTTATTGCAATAGAATGTACAGTATATACAGCTCTTGTTATTTTAGTTAACCCTGTCCCTTCTGGTCTTATAGCTAGTTTTAGCTTAGGGCTCGATAACCAGTATAGTCTACAGCCAGGTTAGGCATCCAATGGCCATGTTTGGTAGTTAGATGTCCAGCTACATGACAGACTAAAAACTACTAGGTACTAAAAAAACAGAGTAGATAGGATGACTCTGAGTTCAAGTGCCACACCACGGTTTTGGACAACTTTATTATCAAACCCACTGTTCTGCTTAGTGAAGGTCCTGGTTCTTGTATGTACCTACAGGTAAACGCAGTATCCTGTTTGGGGAGGGTCATTTTTCATACCCACCCACCCAAAACAGGGCTACAGTGGCATGTGGAAGTGACCAGTGACCATGTCCTGCAGACTGTTGCTTTTAAGGTTCTTTCCATCTAGTCATGAAAAGTTTGCATTTGAATTGACTCAGGAAACATAGCCTTACTGACTAGCTAAATCTCTACATTTATTGATTTCACCCTTATATTCTGAAGGATCATAAAAATGTCCCTAAGAAAATATAGGCCCCAGTGCGCATGTGCAAGAGCCCCTGGATGGCTGCCTAACCAGGAGCTCCGCACACTCGGCAGCCTTCGGCGCCCCTGGCTCCTCACAGATAGAACCGGGTCAGACGCTGAAGGGGAATCCAGACTCCCCAAGTCCCCAGGCTTCCCGGGACCTTCCTTGGTTTGCCCTGGCACCGGGACCGGAGCTCTCCGACCGTACATACACCCATCGCGGGGTGTACCAAGATGGCCGTGGTGACGGCCTGAGCCACGAACAGACACCTGCAATCTCCTCCTGAAGCCGGCGGACGGTGAGAGGGAGAAGGGGCACATATTCCCCAGTCAGGGGCCTGTTGCAGGGTTCACATCTGCCTCCTGCCTCGAGAGTGGAAGTCCGTAGGGTGGACCAAGATGGCCGCCAGAGCGGCATCCTAGGAGCTCCCATTACCAGGCTTCCTTTGTTTTGCAGCAGAATCCCAGAAGATCTCAGGGAGTAATAGGCCCACAAGTCTAGACACGGGGGTCCTGTTACCTACTAAGACTCTTAAGTGTGATTTCCCCCAAAATAAGCTGGCATGCAAGAGGGGGAGGAAAAATAACGTGGGAGACTTTTCACCAAAGAGAGACACCACTCCTCAGGCCCTGACACCCCTTTGCAACACTGTCCTTCCTGTGAATGCAGACCTCACAAGCTAGAAGGTCGCTTACACAACTTTTTTCAGAGGTAAATCAAGCCTCCCCTTCGGCTATGGTTTCAGCGGGGGCTCTTTCTCAAGCTAAAGCCCAGGAAGTCCAAATAGAAACCAGGCCAGTTATAGCTCCAGCCGCCCTCACACTCATCCCGGGTCCTAGCCACACAGCGCAACCGCTTTTTTCTGTTTCTCCAGCCTCCACTGAGTCGCTACTTCACCGCACAATGGGGGACCTTACAGCAACTCCCACGGGCCCACTTTCCACTCAACTTGAGTCCCCTACTCTTAGTCCGATACCTCAGGACACCCAACTTGACACAGCTGTTTCTTAAATTCTCTAACCTACTGGAAAGAGGCCTGGCAAACACGGCCGCGAAGATCACAGGAGACATTAAAGCAGACTTCCACAATCTAGGCTCGAAGAATGAAAAGTAGACCGCGCTGGAAACACAATCCCTCGTTTGGGGATATCGCCGGTAGGGAGGTAGGGGTAGATCCCCAATATCCAGTGCCTCTATGGGGCGTGATCTGGAAATTTTGATGGTACGCCCTCTTGCGGGGCCTGGGCTGCTACCGCTGTAAACGACTTGACGTGTCGATTCACATGTAAGATCAAATCCTAGATACGAATGGAGCGCCCAAGACAAAGGTGTAAAAGTTGCAAAGGTGGATTTTATTCAGTAGGAAGAATAGTAAAAAATGCCAACGCGTTTCGGGGGTCAAATGGCATCCCCTTCCTCAGGGCTGTTGTTCAATCAGTTTAGATACCTGGATGTCAGTCCATATGGAAATCTGATGCGTGTTCAAAGAGGCATCCTCTTGAACACGCATCAGATTTCCATATGGACTGACATCCAGGTATCTAAACTGATTGAACAACAGCCCTGAGGAAGGGGATGCCATTTGACCCCCGAAACGCGTTGGCATTTTTTACTATTCTTCCTACTGAATAAAATCCACCTTTGCAACTTTTACAATCTAGGCTCGAGAATGGAAGCAATTGAATAGAAATGAGATATTACTGTTTCTAGAACCAACCAAAACTCCTCTCAGATACAAGTCCTGCAAGAACAATTGGAAACGGCTTTGTCAAGAATCGACGATCTCGAAAATAGATCGAGACGTTACAACTTCAGGATCAGAGGCCTTCCTGAGTCTATCACCGAAATCACTTCCGCGGTCCAAGACCTAATCCTATCGCTGATTCCTAACGTACCAAAGCATGGGCTGGAGCTAGACAGAGCCCATAGAGCCTTGGGCCCCCCTAGAAAGGATGGTTCTCACAGGGATATAATAGTTAAGCCACACTTTTACAATATCAAAGAAGAGCTTATGAGAATTTCCCAGTCCAACCCCAACGAGATGTTGGGGTTGGACACAAATATTTGCTGACTTATCCCCCACCACCATCCAAAAGAGAAGAGCCCTCAAGCCACTATTACAAATCCTCCAACAAAAAGAACTTAAATATTGGTGGGCCTTCCCGTTTGGGGACAAATTTGCCTTCAAGGGGAAAAACATTCTCTTTTTCAAGCTTACAGTAGGGGGAAAAACTTCTTTTATCTCTGAAACTTATTTCCCAAGAAGCCTCAATGGACATTGCTGATCCGGCTGGATCCAATACAAAGAGACCCCTTCCTGTGAGCCCTGTCTCACCGCTCTGGTCCAAATCGCAGAGGAAAAAATCCAAAGACAACAGACCTCCTTAACTCTCCGCCATGGGACTTCTTGTGTGGAATTTCCTCTCACTTTGCTGGTTGCCGGTTTACCCTGAAATATGGGAGAAGTTGTTGTTCGGACTCGGGTTTAAGTTTTTTTTTCTATTTTTGCCTATTCAGTTACTCACTCGAGTTCGGTTAGACCCAGTCGGACTGGGTCCTGGTATAAGTCTGGAACATTTAGTTTTCTTTACTTGTTAAATGAATAACACCTTATAGTTAGAGTTGAGCGAACCTCTGGAAGTTCGGGTTCTGCTGGTCTGTCCGAACTTCGGGACAAAGTCCGGGTCCGGACGGAACCCGAACGATCGCACGGACAACGAACCCCAATGTCGGTAAAAACACGGATTTTCAAGCCCAGGGGTAACTAAAGTTACCCCAAGCAACAGGCACGCTAGCAAGCCCAAGGCAGGCCTGGGCCTGAAACAGGGCTTCAAGCCTGTCTGGTCGTCTTGGGCTTGAAGGTCTCCAAGCGAGTTGAGATTGATATTCCACAATAAGTAAATTGTTCATTTCTTTTGATTTACAAGGTCTGAATATGGTCCTGGGTCAGGCTGACCCAGATTGGCTTGAGCTCACTCATTGACTTATCCGTTTTTATCTTTTTTTTTGAATTTGGGCTCAGGCTTGTTGTTGAAGAGGGTATAAAGTCCCATTTGGCCGTTGGTCGTTTCACTCTCCTTTAAGGTGTGTTCTTCAGGGTACCGCCTCTCAATTCCTCCAGACAACAGAAACCTAAAAAAGGAGACGC
>BLSH010193008.1:367382-394059 GCA_018402905.1 Glandirana rugosa | reverse complement strand
ACGATCGTAGCAATCGTTGTTTTATGCAGAGCTTGATCTGCAACTCAAAGCAGCGGTATGTGAAATCTCTAATTTCTGCTATCTGTCCTCAGAGCAACAGCACAGACAGCAGTAGTAAAGTAATCTATCTCAGGATGCAGGATCAGGTCTTAAAATGTCTCAAATCTGTCCCTCAAGCTTTCAGCTTCCTTTCCCTACACTAACCCAAGGAGCATGTGACTGCAGCACTGTGACTCCAGCTTATAAAGAGGCTGGGTCACATGATGCACTGGCCAATCACAGCCATGCCATTAGTAGGCATGGCTGTGATGGCTTCTAAGGGCAAACCAGTGAAACGCTTGTTGATTGGCTGCCCTGCAGCTTCTCAACACGTGGAGTAAAATAGCAGAACCCCGGACCGAACCCGAACGATTTTTGAAATGTCCGGGTCCGTGCCACGGACACCCGAAAGTTCGGTACGGACCCGAACGTTACAGTCCGGGTTCGCTCAACACTACTTATAGTGTTTACCCAGTATTTGGGTTTTAGCAAACTTTTGCTTACGCCATTAGGGTGTGAGCTTCTACCCACCAGTAAGAAGCCCTGGGAGATATTCCATGGCTCAGACTAGTGGGTACTATGCTATCTCATTGATAACACCTCTACCTTGTTTGTAGTTTGTTATGATGCAGAGGCGGGGAACGCCCTGACTGGGAGGGTCCCCTTGCACCTCCACTTATCCCCGGGTTCCCTTCGGAGATCTCTGGGTTAAGTTGTCGGCCCGGGAAGGGTCAGACAGTTCCTCTGTCTATACTTTTGAGTATGGCTTTCTTCCCTTTGCGGAAAGCTGGGATCGTGGGTCAGAGAGGTCAACTCACCCCTCGGACACCACCCCCCACTAGCGTTAATTAGGTGTAAGTACCTAATTTGTTTCTTTGCTTCCGCTGATCACAGGTTGGCAGATCCTGAGCCCTGGGTCCCAGATGTTAGCGATCCCCTCCTTTTCGTGAAGGATGACTCAAGGTCGAGGGTGAGTGATGTTGTCGACGCAGGTATGCTTTCCCAAAGGCTTCATGGCTTCTGACACTCATAGATTTCTTAAAATAGCCACACACAACGCTCAGGGCCTCAACTCCCCTATCAAAAGGAGGAAGGTTTTAGACCACTATAAAGCTCTTAAATTAGACGTGGTAATGGTTCAGGAGACCCACTTCCCTTCACGGTACAGCCCCATTTTCCTTCATGCCCACTACCCTCTTTTCTATTTAGCGAAAGCTGAATCGAAAACAAAAGGGGTAGCGATTTTGTTCTCCTCAAAGTCTGGGTTCATACTTCACAAGGAACTTAAAGACCCCAAGGGTAGGTTTATACTAATTAAGGGAGAAATAGAAGGGAACCTTTATACATTTGTATCTTATTATGCCCCGAATAAGGCCCAAGTGAACTTTTTCAATATGCTGTTCGATTCTATTCAACCACTGCTAGAAGGCAGGGTCATTTTAGGCGGAGATTCTAATATCGCCTTCGATCAGGGTCTGGATAAATCTAGACCTCTGGGAGATCAATTAACACGACCTTCTAGAGCGAGCCTCAAACTTGCCAAATTGATCCACTCATTTCATATGACAGATTGCTGGAGAGAATTTAACCCAACCAAGAGAGCTTTCACTCACTACTCTTCGCCTCGTGATTCATATGCGCAAATTAACCACCTGTTGGTTTAGACAAACACGATACCGCTGATAATCAACTCCCGGATGAGTGATACAGCCCTCTCGGACCACTCTCTAGTGATCCTTCACATTCGCTCTGACCCTCACTTCGCTAGGCAGTCTCACTGGAGACTGAACGAATCCCTGCTCGCTGATCCCGTTAATGTTACAGAAATCAATAAAGCCCTTAAAAAATATTTCCTTCTCAATAATATAGACGGCACTTAGGCAGAAACTCTCTGGGCAGCCAACAAAGCTTTCATTAGAGGCAAGCTCATTCAGATTTCCTCACAAATTAAGAAAGAGAGAGCTGCGGAGTTGATCAAACTCGAAAAGTCTTACCTATCTCTTCAGGCTGCACATAAGAAGCATCCCTCCAAAGGCCTTGCTACCCAATTAGTTAAAGCCAGATTGGAACTTAACCTGGCCTTAATGGCCAAAGCAGAAATGGCCATCCGATGGATTGGACAAAAATTTTATACGCAGAATGACAAAATAGGCTCTCGGTTAGCAGCAAGGATATCTCCCCTCTCTCGCCATCTTGCCTTACCTAAAATTCGAATCCCGGGTCAAGTTCTGACCACCAACCCAATAAAAATCCTAGATAGCTTCCACAGCTTTTATACCGACCTCTATAGTTCCCCGATACTTAGCCATAAGACTTTAAATGTTTCATTTCTTGATGACCTTCCTATCCCCTCGTTGACAGCAGAGCATAAACAAATCATGGAAGCCTGTATTTCCGAAGAGGAGGTATTAGGGGTCATTAAGGAATTAAGGAAAGGCTCGGCCCCAGGCCCAGATGGTCTTTCGGTGCCCTACTATAAGGCCTTTGCTGAGATTCTGGCCCCGCATTTAACAACATTTTTTAACTCCAAAACTCAGGGCACCCCCCTAGACCCACAGCTGAACTCTGCCTTTATCACAGTGATTCCTAAACCAGGCAGGAGCCCTGAGGAAGTGAGCAACTATAGACCAATCCCTAATCAACAATGATATTAAAATTTTAACAAAAGTCTTGGCCAATAAGCTGGCCTCCTTCATCAACTCCTACATTAACAAGGACCAGGTAGGATTTATCCCAGGAAGGCAGGGACCAGACCAGATACGTAGAGCAGTAGACCTGATTTCTATATTACAATCGAACTGGGAGGGTGGTCCTAAACAGCGCAGCATGGTTCTTTCGCTTGATCTACAGAAGGCCTTTGACTCGGTCTCTTGGGCCTACATCTTCTTGCTCCTGGAAAGATGGGGGTTTGGCCAGGGATTCATGGGCCTCATTAGGGCTCTGTATTCTTCCCCGAATGCCCGCATAAGGCTCCAGGGATATTGCTCAAAGACAATAAATATAGCTAAAGGGACGAGACAGGACTGTCTCCTATCGCCACTTATTTTCGCTATCGCCATTGAAACTTTGGCAATTGCGATTCGCCAGAATCCAGATATCAAAGGGGTATCTTGTGGATCGCAGTGTCACAAATGTGGTCTCTTCGCAGATGATATCCTTTTGTTTATCACGTCTCCCCATACCTCTCTCCCCAACTTGAATAACACGCTGGATCGCTTTACCGAAATCTCAGGTCTCAAAGTAAACCATTCCAAGTCACATGCGATGAACATCTCCTTTTCGCCTGAAACAGTTGCTTCGCTACAACTTTCATTCCAATTCCATCGGGTTTCTAGTTCACTCAACTATCTGGGTATCCAACTAACAGCAAAAATTGAGGATCTCTACGACAGCAATTTTCCCCCTTCATTTCGTAAATTTGAGGAGGACCTGAATTCTTGGTCGAAATGCAAACTCTCTTGGTTGGGTAGAATTAATGCAATCAAAATGACCCTCTTGCCACGGGTGCTCTACTTGTTTCGAGCACTGCCTATAGCCGTCAGGAAAAACCATCTGAAGAATTTTCAGAGTAAGATCGTTAGATTCATATGGGGAGACTCTGGACACAGGTTCTTTCAATCAACTCTGTTCCATCACAGAAAAAGAGGAGGTTTGGGTCTCCCTGCTCTCTTTAACTATTACCAAGCAGCGAGACTTGTACAACTTTCCACAGTATATTCTAAGCATGAGAAGCCAGACTGGATTCAGATAGAGAGACAGGCAGTTCCAAATTACACCATCGACTTCCTATTATGGGTCCCGCCGAAAAAGAGACCCCGAATTCTATCCCCAACGATGTCCCATTCGTTTGGTCTCTGGGACTCGCTCCGGGGTCGTCACGAGCTAATCTCTCCCTTGAAACCCTTAGCACATATTTTTCACAATCCAGACTTTCCTCCAGGGTTAGACATCCTAGCATTTAAATGGTGGTTGGATAAAGAGCTGTACCAGATAGGACATTTTTTCTCCTCCTCGGGACCTGTAACTCTGAGCTACTGTATAACTAAACTTGACCTTCCGGATTCTAAAAGGTTCCGATTTCACCAAATCTCCCATTTCCTACAGCAAATTTGGAAAGACAAACATCTTCCACCTAAAATCACGGCATATGAAGTGTGGTGTGCACAAGCCGTGGAGCAAATCGGGGGTATTTCAGTAGTCTATACATCTCTCACCTCTCCACTCACGTAAACAACGTTTATGAATCTATGGGAGGCTGACCTCCAATTCTCGTGGGACTTGGAGACTTGGTATGGCTCTTTTGCTAAATCGTTTCGGGGTATCTTGAACACAACCCTCATGGAAGCTAGCGTTAAGGTTATCACTAGATGGTACCTCATGCCAGCTAAGCTTGCCCACATTTATACTTCAGTGGATCCTCATTGCTTTAGAGGATGCTTACTTTCAGGCTCCATGACGCATATCTGGTGGGAATGCCCAAGGATACGTCAATTCTGGAGGAAAATTTTTAATCTCATTGAAAGGCTGAACAAAGTCCGAGTCTCCAGGTCCCCCGAGGTAGCGCTGCTTAATGTCCATATTCCAATTATGTCCAAACTCAATAGAAGATTTGTGCATTTCGTCCTGCTAGGGGCGAAGCTCACTATTGCTAAGTCTTGGAAACAGCCTAAAGTATCATTTGCGGCCGCTGTCCGGAAAATATCCTGGATAATGTTGCAAGAGAAATTAGCGAGCATTTTATTGGATATGACTGAGAGGTTTGAGGATATCTGGGAACCTTGGGCAACCGTCACAGGTATTTCTTTTATCCAGGTCTTTCAGGGTCTATAAATGCAGCTGAATCAGATAATCATTAGGTGCTTGTTGGGTCTTTTTCTTTCTACATTCTTTTTTCTCTTTTCCTTTTCTATTCTTTAGCTTTGATTCTCTGGTCAGAACTATTTCTAGGATTTCACTGATCGATAACAGATGCTCCTTTAGATGTCACCCAGGAGGTATAAAGTTGGTTTCCACCTTCCAGTGTCACCCCACAGTTGCTCCAGGATGACTATTCTTAAATGAGTCTCTCAATTTGGGGAGGTTGAGTAGGCCTCACCCACTCTGAGCACAGCTTGCTCCCATTTTGGGGTGCCCTGAGTTGGGAGAGCCAAGCTTATATGGATTGGGCCCAATTGCTGGGCGTGTGAAGTGTACCTCAGCCCTTTTTGTGCTAAGTAACCTAAGACTGGAAAATATGAATCTTAAAAAGGATGTTTCTTAATATGTTATGCTACTTACGCTTTGATTAGAACTGTACTCAGTGTGATCATTCTGACAGTTGGTTTCTTTGTTGTTCTGTCTAAAATCTCAATAAAATCTTTGAAAGTATAAAAAAGAAAAAAGAAAAAAAAAGAAAATATAGGCCTGTTGCTAACCCTGATCATTTTGTTCGCTTTGCACCCTAATCTTCACACATACATACACACACAAGATCATGCCAGAGTGAGCAGATGAGAGGTTGCTCAGCAGAGATTTATGTGACAAGAGACAGATTTAACCCAAAAGTGCACTGAAAAGCCAGGTAAATCTGGATTTAAGACATTAGATTTAAAAGAAAAGAAAAAACTCACCCTAAACATGCATTAAGTGTATTTATGACAGCTGCATGTTTTCTGGGTAACTTTACTTGTTTGAGGGATATGCTCTTTAACAACTATATTAGTGATGTAACTGTACTGTCTGCCTTCATTTTTGTAAAGCGCTGCGCAAACTGCTGGCGCTATATAAATCCTGTATAATAATAATATAATAATAATAATGTCCTGCTACTAATACGAAGTACAGTAACAGCAGAAATGATTTTATTTTCATGATTTCATGTGGACCAACAGACCAACATTATTCTGTATGTACAGCAGACAAAAGATGATATCAGTGTAATTAGTCTAGCATGAAGTGTGCAGCAACCACGGTGGTTCACATCTGAAATCTAAGATGATTTATAGGAGGGGAAATGAACAGGGTTATATAGATCAAAGACAAACCAAGGTCAGAATGTGAAAATAGTAGACGAAGGATCTCATGTTCTCTTTAGAAAAGCACATGCTTTGAATAGGATATCAGTCTGAAAGTTATCTGTCTGAAGGATACTAGGGTGGTATGTACATGACTGGTTAGGGTTTCAAAAAGTAATTTTTTCAAAATATACTAAAGAGCACATGGAGATAAAACAGCAAAATGCAATGCATACACTTATTAGAATCCAAATAGAATACATTGGTAAACTCAAAATGAGCTGAGTATAGTCTACATGCATTTCGGGCAACTGAGTTTCAACCTAAGTCCCTCACACAGAATGGGCGCCTGCAAGTTTGTACACTTTTTCAATTTTCATACAACAGAAAAGTAGAAGAAAACATATCCAATGTTAGGTTGGCTTATGCAAAACTTGCTCATAGGTTATTACAAAGCCCACCATACTTTGAAAGATATACAATGCAAAATAGATATTTTAGTCAATAAAATATATCCAAAAACAAAACTTTTTTTTTTCACTTTGGATAGAGTGGGGAATGATTAGATCATAAATTAAAATAAGGAAATAGTCAAATTATATGTGCTTCAGGGTAAAGGATGCAAAGCTGTGCTGTTGTGAAAATTTAACACACTGCATAGTCATGGTTAATGTTCATATTACTGTGAACTAAGAATTTACATTACATTTACATTAATTTCCTAAGCCATTATTTGACCTCAGCATAGTTGGTTAATATACTGCCATTTTGTGGTTATTTTGGTTACCGCACCATTTTTTTTGTGTTACCTCCCACTTATGATGTAGTTACCCTTCCTCCACATTATCTTTATTGGGATGAAGATGGACAATTGCCTCTAGGCCGCATGTAATCTGCTCGCATTCGGGAATGCATTGCCATACCTTGACCTGCAAATACCATCTTTTCAGTCATCTGCCACATCCTGTTCTCTGCTGTAATCTGTGCATTCAATAAAGATCTTCTCACTCATTTTGTGAGTTCAGCTATCTGATAAAGGCTGTCCATG
Organism: Glandirana rugosa; assembly: GCA_018402905.1. Classification (NCBI taxonomy): domain Eukaryota; kingdom Metazoa; phylum Chordata; class Amphibia; order Anura; family Ranidae; genus Glandirana; species Glandirana rugosa. Next base: position 386,979 of record BLSH010193008.1, on the reverse strand, counting down.
GTGATTGTATCTGCTTATACGAGCCAGGCATGGAGGTCTCAGCAAGGGAAAAGTCACTATTACAACAGTTGAAGTCAGAATAAAAACCTTTCTAGACAACATTGTTATTACATTTCTGTGCATTTGAGATTGATCTCTACTATTGTTGTATTCATAATATTTCCCCAGAGTGTCCCAATTCACATACTTTATATTGCTATGGTTTTGGTAACTTTCATATCACACAATATGTTAGGAAGTCTTTGTTACTAAGTAGTCAGATCTTTCCAATATAGAAGCACATTTCTCTGACCACTGCACTATGTAAGATTTGAAAATATTTTAGTACTTTAAATATACATGTTGCATTTTGTTCACTGAAGCACATGTAGTTTGATTATTTACAATGATTTAATTAATGATATAATTATAAGTCTCTGTGTGTACCCCTATAGGAGAAAAGGGAAATGGATGAGTGCATTAGCAACTAGAATCCCCTTTCCATCCTGTCTCTTAGTTTGATATGAATAATGGTTAGAACCCTCTGCCAGTTTTTCTGCCTTCTGTGTCCTACTGTACACACAACAGAAAGGGAGAAAAAAACTCCAAAGAGAAGGAAAATGGGCGTAGTTTTTACTGGAACAATTGTCGCCAATGGAAGACATGCTGTCTATTCCTATTCTCGTTACAATTTAAAATTTAGGATTTTCTGTCACCTTCTGTCCTGATGACAGCAATTGCAAAGACAAATAGGGAAAATATATCTCTGTAACATGGATATAGGCAGCAGTAAAAACCTGACAGGGATTCTAAACTCTCACCATTCTTCCAAAGATTAAAAAAGTTATGGCTTTAGATACACTTTATTACTCAGTAACCTGTATTATGAAGTGTCTGTTGCATGATCTTGATATGTTATATATAAATATATGTAAGATACAAATTAGTTTTCCAAAATGTTGTTGATGTAATCGTGCCAGAGTCAAATTCTCCCAGAACTGCTTTGCAGTTCAGTAAATAAAGGGAATGGTTAAAGTGATATAAAAACATTTTTTGTTTAATTTCAACTGCAGATACTGGGACTTGGTGCATGCAGGTACCTGTCCCCAAACTCACAGGTCTCATTCACACAGGTGTACTTAAATGTACATATGCTCAAAGGGCAGTGTTTACCCACATGGAATGCACAGGTGTTTTGTGCATCCCCATGCAGGCAAACCCATTCATGTCTATTGGGATGCAGTGACCGCATGGACACAGCCCGTGTTCCCAATTGAAATCTGTGCAGGTACATGTCCCTCAATGCAGATAGTGAGCATTTGGGGACACGCACCAGCATGGATGTCAAATTGGGAGCCGTAACTATGTCTACGCAGAGGCTGCTTACAAAAAGACATTAAAAGGGCTGCCTTCACTTGGATGCCTGGAACACTTCAACTTTGCGGGCAATCATGGCCCTTTGCATGGATGTACACTTAGTGTAAATACGCCCATGTGAACGAGGCCTAAGCGAAGTTAAAATACATTAGCTGTACTACTATTTGAGATAAACATGACTCCTTTTATGTCTCTATTTTTGACTCTTTACTATTTCCTGTTAAAACACATTTTTTCACTTTTTGAACAGCACATTTTCTTATTAAGTAGAGCGGTTAAAGTGATATTAACCACTTAAGGACCGGAAGGATTTACCCACTTCCTGACAAGGCAATTTTCCATCTTTTGCAATATGGCACTACGTCGCTTTAACTGACAATTGCGTGGTCATGCAACGTTGTACACAAACAAAATTGGCGTCCTTTTTTTCCCACAAATAGAGCTTTATTTTGGTGGCATTTGATCACCTCTGTGGTTTTTATTTTTTGCGCTATAACCAAAAAAAGAGCGATAATTCTGAAAAAAAAAACACAATATTTTTTACTTTTTTCTATAATACATATCCCAAAAAAAAAGTAAAAAAATTAATTTCTTCCTCAGTTTAGGCAGATATGTATTCTGCTACATATTTTTGATTAAAAAAATTCACACTAAGCATATATTGACTGGTTTGCACAAAAGTAGCATCTACAAAATAGGGAATAGATTTATGGCATTTTATTATTATTTTTTTTGTTTACTAGTAATAGCGGTGATCTGCGATTCTTAGCGGGACTGTGACATTGCAGCAGATATATCGGACACTTTTGACACTTTTTGACAATGACAATTTTGACCAATGACATTTATATAGCGATTAGAGCTAAAAATAGCCACTGATTACTGTACAAATCTCATTGGCAGGGAAGAGGTTAACACTAGGGGGCGATCAAGGGGTTAAGTGTTCCCTAGGGAGGTGTTTCTAACTGTGCGTAGAGTGTACTGAGTGTACTGCCTGTGAGTACAGAGAGAACGCTATTCCCGATTACTGGGAACAGCAGATCTCTCCCCACTCCCCTACCAGAACGGGGAGCTGTTTGTTTATACTAACAGATCCCTGTTCTGACTCTCTGTGGATTGGTCGCGGGTGGCTGGCGGACATCACAGCCGCAGGGTATGCGCATCGGCTCCATGGACGTTAACCAGCGTTTTTAGCACTGGCGTTTTCAGGTTAAAAAATAGCAGAGGAATGTTTTTTTTAAACAAAACACCTATTGACGCCGACGCTCACTGGCACTCACGGGTGCGCACGCGTGCCTGCGACCAACGTACGATGATGGTGATTCGCGGGAACGTGCCGACCTGCTGCAGTAAAATGACAGTGGCTGCTCGGCAAGTGGTTAAAGCCAACTTTTTTGTTTTTATGAATTTCCACTGCATATACTGGGACTCACAATGTATGACACTTGCTATTTTTTCAAAAGTTTTCTTTTCCTCCTGACACTGCTAATGCCCTGAGCATTGGCCCCACTTGAACGGTCTGGGCAGTTGGTCGTAATAGTCAGGAGGGCTGGTAGAATAATTTGTTGTGCAAATTGCCTTAACTGAATGGTTACTGTCCCCCTGGTGCCAGGATTGGGCATATGGTGGACTGGGTTGACAAATTACTGGGGTTGGCTGAGCATGACCCAGCTGTCTTCGTCTACATTGGGATTAATTACATAATACATAGATGCAGGATCCTTAAGAATCAATTTAGAGAACTAGGCTGAAAGTTAAAGAACAGGACTTCTAAGGTTATATTCTCTTGAATGTTGCCTGTGTCATGCACAATACAGGAAAGGCAGTGGTAAAGATAAATGCATGTCTACTGAAGTGGCCTACTTTTCATTGGGGTACAAGCTGTATGCTAAAGATGGTTCACTCTGCTAAAGGAGAGTTTTATGAGGTTGGAGGAGTATTTAAATTTAGATTGAGGATGGGGGATTTAAAATATATTGCCAAGTCAGATAGGAGCCAGACACTACTAGAGGGTGGAATGGGGGAAATGGGGGAGTGATAAGGAGATGCCCAAGTTACAAACAAACATTGACAATTAACCGGTTCCCAACTGGCTTGAGTACATTTACTGCTGCACTGTGGCAGCGTCCCATGAATTGCCATCTATAAATGGCGGCTCACACGTGCTTTCTAGCAGAAGTGTGGCCGCGGCTCGGGTGGACTCAATCTCTGCCGGTGAGCCACAATTGCCTGGCAGAGAAGAAAAGCAGGGAACCACCGATGTAAACACTGTGGTTCCCTGCTCTGTCAGGCAGCATATTAGAGATCTACTGATCCCTGTCACTGGGATCAGTTAGTTCTCTTATGCCCCTGGCAGCCCAGCCCCCTCAAGGTTAGAAAACACCTAGGGAACACAGTTAACCCCTAAATTAAAACCAAATTACAGTGCTCGCAATTAATTGTGCAAAAATACCAAAAATATTATTCAAGTAATTAATTGAAAAACAATTCATGTGTACAAAGTTCATATATATAAAAAAAAAGTGCTCTTGTGCTTGTGTGCTAGAGTTTTCCAAGGTGCTCCATGCTTGAATAAATAAAACCGTGGTGCCGTGGTGTGTCACACACCCCTCTTGTGTCCCCACTCACCAAATATGAACGACCTCCAGCTTTTCAGTCTGGAGGTCTAGGCAGGCTTTTGGAATAAGAATTCCTAGGACAAACTCGTTCTCAAAGGTAATCCAATAAGGCATCTTTATCTCAATAATATAAAGAGGAAGAAGAAGGGGCCAACATAGTGAAGTACTGTAAACAAGCTAACTTTATTGTGCAATGCAATTGGGGTACTTACAGAAATTATCAGTAAAAACAGCAGAGTAAAAATCAAGAACGCCACATCCAGCATGTGTTCCACGATAACCGGCAGTGACGTTAGCGGGGCTCGCGACTGGAAATTGCGTCAACGCGTTTCCCTTCCTCCAAGGCGTCATCAAAGGACCTCCTTTGACCTGGAAAAAAAATAAGAACTTTGTACACATGAATTGGTTTTCGAATAATTACTTGAATAATATTATTGGTAGTTTTGCACAATTAATTGCAAGCACTGTAATTTGGTTTTAATTTAATGTTCCCGTGTTAGCACTTGGTGTACAGCTGCAGCATTTGTTTAAATTGCACGTATATCACCTTAGCGCAAGGCACAATTTATTATTGTTTTTATATACAGTTAACCCCTAGATCGCCCCCTGCAGGTTAAACCATTCACTGCCAATGACATTTACACAATAATCAGTGGATATTTACATTTCTGATTACTGTATAAATGTCATTGGTCTCAAAAAAGTGTCAAAAATGTCCGACATGTCCGCTGCAATATCACAGTCCCGATAAAAATCGCAGATCGCCGCCATTACTAGTAAAAAAATAAAATTGTAAAAACGCCAGAAATTAATTCTCATGGTTTGTAAATGCAGAAACTTTTTCGCAAACCAATCAATAAACGCCAATTGCAATTTTCTTTACCAAAAATATGAGAAAGAATATAAATCAGCCAAAACATATGAATAAATTAGTTTTTTTAATATTTTTTTTTGGATATGTATTTTAGCAAAAAGTAAAAAATATTGGGGTTTTTTTTGCAAAATTATCGCTCTTTTTTTGTTTATAGCGGTGATCAGAAATGACGCAGAGGTGATCAAATGCCACCAAAAGAAAGCTCTATTTGTGGGGAAAAAAAGGATGCAAATTTCATTTGGGCACAATGTTGCGCAACTGCGCAATTGTCAGTTAAAGCGATGCAGTGCCGTATCGCAAAAAGTGCTCTAGTTCTAATGTGGGAAATCCTTCCGGCCCTTAAGTGGTTAAGGTACTATATGTACTATTGTAACCTGGACTGTAGCTGATAACTGCTGCAGAACTTATTCCTTTGTTGCTGCTGTATTATCCTTTTGCAGTGTGGACAGGGTTAAACTGAATTTTCATTACTGCAGAAGTGGAGCAGCTATCTTTAGTCTAGGTTTACACTTGGGGGGGGGGGGATTTGTTGCTAGGCAGATTTAAAAGCGCAAAATGCAAATTGTGGCAAAGTCGCTGCAAAATCGCTGTAAAATCACGGCAAATAAACACCACTTGCTTTTCTGGTGCAGCTCTATTGAAGTCGATGGCATGCAAAATGCAAACTGCAGTGAGAAAAAAAGTCCCCGACCTTTTCCAAGAAACGAAACTCAAAAACCATGTTAAATGGACTGTAGTGCGTTTCTGCAAACTGTAAAACACAGTAAAAAACGCATAGGTGTGAACCTAGACTTAAGGAGACTACATTGCTCGTTTATGGAGTGTCTCCGCTGCAGGGAGTAGCCCTTTTTACTGGGTTTGGATCAAACCTGGAGGACGGTGATTAGCTCATGCAACAAAACAAAGAGAAGGGTGTCAGAGGGCTGCTGAGAGGAAAAGAAAGAATAGTCTTCAAGCTAGCAAGGGTTCAGAAAAAAACTGGGCTGGTGGCTGAATGGAATCCTGCCACAGCTGGCTTCAATCAGAGAAGCAAAGAAATAGCTCCCCGCACAGGACCTTGCCTCAGAGACTGGGAACTTTCTCCCTGGTAGGGTGTGAGGTGTAATATGGAAACTTTTTTTTTTCTTCACCATTAACCAGCCAGTGTGATAAAACCGGGACAATTATAGCAAGTTAGAACTTTCTTTGTATACTGCTGCTAGGTAAATGCAGTTTACATCTGTTAATTACTGTTAGAATACTGCAGGTATTTAACCATATCTCTCAGAGTAATGTTGTTGTCTTATTGATTGTTTGCATAGGTACAATTGTTATTTCTCTCTTCTTTTAGGCTACACTTGGCCTTATAAATTCTTTGAAATATCTCAAGGTTTATGGGCAAATGCTGGGTGAGTTAGGTGTATCATCTTCAGGTGTGCAGAGAAATCACACAGGCATTTTTTTCTTAGACAATAGGTGCTCCCCTGCAGAGTCACTCCTTGGCTCCACCCCCTACCCTCCTCGAGCAAATTGTATGGAATTTGATAATAACAAGAAAAAAAGTAGGATAGATCCCCTGCAGCCAGCAACAATTAGCCCCCCCCAACAATATATCCCCCAGCGGCAATAGACAGCCCTGCAACAATATAATCCCCTCCAGCAACAATAGATCTCTCCCAGCAACAAAGGGTCCCCCTGCAGCCTGCATTAATAGACTTTCCAGTACCCCTTGCCATTACATACATTTAGTGCTGGAGGTGCCGGAACTGCATTCCCCTTTGTTCCCGCTGAGAAAAAGCCCTGGAAATCACTAGACACTTGAGCAGCTCCTCAAGGGGTAGCACTACACTACAAAAAAGATATAGTAAATACAGGTATAAAATGTGAAATGGAATAAAATGTTTGTTCACCAATACCAGAAGTATGCCAAGAAGAATAGGAGAATAGGAGTTGCCGAATTTTGGCTTCATGCATTAAATTGTTGGGCTTTTAATATTTTATTATATCTTTTCATGTGATAACACTGAAGAAATGGCACTTTGCTATAATGTAAAGTAGTGAGTGTACCGCTTGTATAACAGTGTAAATATGCTGTCTCCTCAAAATAACTCAACACACAGCCATCAATATTAAATACAAAAATATTCAGCGCAGGAGGAAAATATCAACTGTAATAAATTGAATGCAAGCTGAACACTTAAAAGGTAATTCATAAACCTTCCAGGTAATATATAAGACAGTAAAGATTAGTGCAGCGCAAACACAGTCTCTCATTAATGTGGCACAGTAAACAGTCTCTTATACTGGTACTCTCGTTCCAAGGATCCCGTTGGGGTGAGGAAAAGTGAGAGAAAAAATTCTAAAAGCATGCAGGTGAAAGATTGTGGATCCTGCCACCACAGACACTCAGAGCCTCTCACCTCCTTTCTAAGACCTGGGCAGGTCATAAAGCGTTCATCTAATCTCCCCACGTGAAAAATGCTGAACGGTCAGACTCCAGATGTCCCAGCCACTCTTCTAAATGCACATTTCTCAAAGGTATGCAGAGAAAAAAGGGGACAAATCCATCTAGTGCTCTCTGTATATAACTGTTCCGTTTATTAAGAATAAAAAGCTACTCACAATGTTATGCACCTCCACTGGTGCTAGTATCCAAGCATGAAAACATGAGTTCACTCTGAAGAAGTCCCGCCCACAGGACGTAACGCTTTCGGAGTTTGAAGCCACATCGGATGTCACCCTCACGGCTATCTTTGAGAGGATTTACATGTTTTCATGCTTGGATACTAGCACCAGTGGAGGTGCATAACACTGTGAGTAGCTTATTATTCTTAACAAACAAAAAATAGCGTGCCCCCCCAAAATCAATACCAGACACTTATCCAAACATGCAGGAAAGGGGGGGTGAGCCAGTGACCCCCTCCTGAACCATATCAGGCCACCTGCCCTCAACATGGGGAGGATGCTTTGGGATGCCCCCCAAAGCACCTTGCCCCCCTGTTGATGGGGACAAGGGCCTCTTCCCGACAATCCTGGACTGTGGTTGTCGAGGTCTGCGGGGAGGGAGCTTATTGGAATCTGGAAGCCCCCTTTAACAAGGGGACCCCCAGATCCCCCCCTCCATGAATGGGTATTGGGTACATTGTACCTCTATCCATTCACCAAAAAAGTGTCAAAAAAGTAAAAACCCCAAGAGACAATTCCTTTATTTAAAAAGAAAAAATAGTGTCCCGCGATGTACATACACCGTCAATCATGCTGCCCGATGGACCCGATTTACCCGATAAACAAAAATGAAAAAAACTCGGCCTTGATGGGGGGGCTCCCACTGACTGCTGTCTCTTCTCTTTGACAGCTGTTACATAGGCTAGGGCAGGGCCACCCGGTGACACAACGAGTGACCCCACCCCTTCTGACGCCATGTGGTTCGAATCCCAACCACAACACTACCTGCCTGGAGTTTGCATGTTCTCCCTGTGCCTGCGTGGGTTTCCTCCGGGTACTCCGCTTTCCTCCCACACTCCAAAGACATGCTGGTAGGTTAATTAGATCCTGTCTAAATTGTCTAAGTATGTGTATGTATGAATGTGAGTTAGGGGTCTTATATTGTAGCGTAATTCTGACATCACCTCAATCCCCATTAACTGGCTTATATTGAGGAGCTGTACCTATTGTTGCTAATATAGTTATTAAAAATATTTATTACACAAAAACCATTACACATGTACAAATTAAACATTTCTGTGTCCCAATGAAACCAATGTACATTCCATTCAGGTTGAAAAATTAAGTATCTCGCAAATGGGGATATCAAATTACCTTACATGTATTTTGTATAGATGATCATTCGTCCTGCAATTCAAAACCATTTTTGCCTTTCCCACATAGAATGCGACTACACTGTTATACTGACATTAAAACAAAGTTGCCGACCCCAACCTTTCTCCAATCAGAAGTGAGGGCAATGAGGGGCATGCTAAGCTAGTTTACATCGGAATTTTTGCTTTTGCAAAAAGGTTTAAATTCACATAACTGCGCAGAGTTATATGGTACAAATATATAGGAGTGCCAATGGACTATGTCACTTTTTTTCTCTGTGTTTGGATACCAGACACAGATATCAAATTTGTTATAGTCTCAGAAAAAGCCCAAATTACTGACTCTCCCATATTCCAGCTATGAACAATCCAATAAGGGCTCCAAACAATGTCCAACAGTCCCAAGTAATTTAATGATAAAATTGATTCAAAGCAGAATAGAGCTATTGCTTCAGGGCAAACACACTCCTTGTTCATGAGGGCTTAAGAATTGTGACTGTGCTTAAATGGACTGCACTGTGATTTGCTGCTTGGAAAGTTTTAGGTGGGCGGGTTACTCCAGTGATAGTAAATGTAGCAAAAAACTCCCATATTCCAAGACTTTTAAGGGCATGTCCTCGTTTTTTTTCAATTTCTTTTTAAATGTTTCTATGCAGCCAGTTTTTATGGGAGTTATGAGTTATTAAATGTTTTAAAACGTGAATCACAGAATGTGGATTGTGATAAAGAAATTAATTTTACTTGACAGAATGAAGGAGGTGACCTCTATCCATGAAGGCAGAATGAGTTGCTAGTTCCCCTGAAGCAGGCTCTGGCTAATCACCACATACTGCAAGTACATTCACCTCAAGTCCATCACTTTGGTGAATACAGAGATGTTATATAGCAATTTGCATGATATGATTACAGTCTCAGTGCTATTTGATTAATACTTATGATGCAGTGGCTCGAGATGCTGTAGCTTCACAATCAACTTTAAACTTCAACATTAAAAAGAGCACTTAATTCATAAGTCTCATTCGAGATTCACATCCATGCAGAGTTCAGCTTGAACTAAATGGCCAGTTGACCTGCTTTTTGTTTTTTTATATCTAAAACTATGGTATATATACTGGAATTTATGCAGCTATAGATGTAGATAGGTGATTACAGAATTATAGTGCCCCTGTTATAAGGACACTAACAGACACTGGCTGGGAGGGACACTAACTGACAGTGACTTCGTTAGCGACACTAATGAAGTGATCAATGATAATATTGTACGCTAGGGATGGGCTGAACCCCCCCCCCCCAGTTTGGTTTACACCAGAACACCTCAAACAGGCAAAAAGTTCTAGCGAACATGCGAACCCTATTAACCACTTCCCACTCATATAACGTCCATATAACGTCCGGTCGGATAACTTGCAATCACACACCCGCGGGGGCACGCAGAGATCAGTGGTGTGGTGTGTCACTCTGACACACCGCAACTCCGATCAAGGTAATGATGGAGGCTCTTTACCACATGATCAGCTGTGTAAACAGGAAAAGATGCCAGACGGGAGTAGAGGAGAGTCGATCGGCTGCTCTCCTCACGGGGAGTCTGCATTGATTATCAGTGCAGCCCCCCCCCGAGGATGCCCACCTAGGACCACTAGGGATGCCACCCATGGCCACCAGGGATGTGCCCACCCAGAACCACCAAGGATGCTCACCAGTACCACTAGGTATGCCCAATAGGGAATGCACTCAGTGCCCATCTGTGATGCCTGCCAATGCCTCCTTATCAGTGCTGCATAACAGTGCCGTCTATCAGTGCCTCCGAGTGCCACCTAGCACTGCCCATCAGTGCCCACCAGTGCGGCCTATCAGTGCCATCCATCAGTGCCCATCAGTGCCACCTATGAGTGCCATCAGTGCCGCCTATCAGTGCCCATCAGTGCCGCATATCTGTGCCACCTATCAGTGCCAGTCAGTGCTGCGTATAAGTGCCACCTATCAGTGCCCATCAGTGCTGCATATAAGTGCCTCATCATCAGTGCCCGTCAGTGCAGCCTCATCAGTGCCCATCAGTGAAGTAGAAAACTTACTTATTTACAACATTTTGTAACAGAAACAAAGAAAAAATAGTTTTTTTTCAAAATGTTCGGTTTTCTTTATTTGTAGTGCAAAAAATAAAAACCCCAGAGGTGATCACATACCGCCAAAAGGAAGCTCTATCTGTGGGGGAAAAATTATAAAAATGTTGTTTGGGTATAGTGTTGCATGACCGTGCAATTGTCATTCAATATGTGACAGTGCTGAAAACTGAAAAATGGTCTGGGGAGGAAGGGGGGAAGGGGGTGTTGAAGTGGTTAAAGTCTATGAGACAAACATGAAAAATCTAAAGTGCTAATTTTAAAGGCTTATATGCAAGTTATTGCTATAAAAATGTATAGGATCCCGGGTACTGCCCTAGAGCACATGTATCAATGCAAAACAAGTTTTTAAAACAATTGTTTTTAAAGGAGCAGTGATTTCAATGATGCTAAAAGGGAAACAATAAAAAAGTAAATATTCCTTTAAATATCGTGTCTGTGGGGTCCTCTTAGTCTGCCTGTAAAGTGGCGCATCTGTGCGATGACAATAATGATATTTCTACAGGAAAAAATGTAATTTAAACTTGCTCGCAGCTGTAATGTATTGCTGGCACTCGGCAATATAGATTAAAAAGAAAAAGGCGTAGGGCCCCCCCAGTCCATACAAGGCCCGGGTTTGGTATGGATTTTAAGTTGAACTTCATGCCAAAATTAGAAAAAAAAAGTGTGGGGTCCCCCCAAAATCTATAGCAAACCCTTATCCGAACATGCAACCTGGTAGGTCAGGGTAGGGGGGGACGAGCGAGCACCCCCCCTCCTGAACCATGCCAGTCCACTTGCCCTCAACATGGGGAGGGTGCTTTGTGGTGCTTCCCAAAGCATCTTGTCCCCATGTTGATGGCGACAAGGGCCTCTTCCCGACAAACCAGAGCTGTCATTGTTGGGGTCTGTACATTACACTGTACCCCTACCCATTCACCAAAAAAGTGTCAAAAAGTAAAAACCACAAGAGACAGTTTTTGACAATTCCTTTATTAAGAAAAAAGTGTCCTGTGATGTACATCCACCGTTAATCACACCGCCCAACGGACCCGAAAAATTGAAAAAACTGGACTGTCTGACAGTTAAAGGAAGGACATGAACAGGCATATGTCACCTTTGCTGCTTCCTCTATAGCAGTCAGCTTTTGGTCCAGAATTTTTTGCAGCCTACCCTATGAATAACTGACACAAAGGAAGGTGTATTCCTCTGGGAGGGATCCAATGTCCCATTAACGTGGTGAGAAGCGAAAAAACGTCCATGGGGTATTGCTGCAGGGCATGTCCACCTAAGCAAAGTTTTTATAAAAAGACCCCAATGTGTTTTTGTCACAAACAGTGTAAAGCAGGATACCCGAACTTCAATAATTTTCCATATTTTTAGGGTCCAGTTGCTAACTGGAGATATGCATCACATTTTATTTTTCTTTCCCCTGAAGAAGAGGAATGCTTAGGTAATCATTTTTATCTCTTTAAATTTTAACTGTACTGCTTGTATGTATGTTTCTGTGATCTTTTCCATTTGCTGCATTCAGAGGCAGCCAATCGCTGCCTCTGGACACAGAAACACTCTGTGCTATGGCTGCATGCAAACTGACTGATTTGCTGTATTTGAATCCAATTGTTGTAATAGGGACTATTCCTTCCTGAGACCTCTATGCCTGGCCTGTATATAACAGAGACACTCACTGTGGACAATCTTTTTCAGATGAAATCCACTAAACTGTACAAGTGCAGCACTATGTGATATACAAACTGAAAAAGAAAAATAGCAAACTTCTATATAAAAATCCAAAATATGTGGGACTCCAATATTGTCCCAATTATTGGTATAAAGCAGTCCTTAGTCAAAAGTAGATATCCACCATGTGTGCAAGATTCTATCCAATGTGAAATTCTGCTCAATTATGCACTCACCAAAAGCATGCAAATAAACAGCAAATGACTGTCGATGCACTTCCCCAGGTGTAACAAACAGGGTCACCGCATGTGAGCCTCCACCAATACAGGCACTCACCAGACGTAGAATAAATGTAAGCCTCAAGATACTCCTTCAGAGCGTAACCCTTTCCAACTCCTCTTGTTGCTCAAATGAGAGGACCACCGGGAGCCCACAAAAATGCTAATATTGTGTAGTATTTTATTTAAAATTCAGATAAATATATTGCTATAGCATACAAATAAGGACAAGCTGGCCAAACTTACAATTGGCGCTTAAGGCTTCTGAGTAAACCAGAAGTGGTGTAATGTCATTGCTTCCAGGTTACTATTACAAACAGCCGATCAAAGCTGATCCCGGCTTTTCTTGGCTGTCCAGCCAGCTGGCAGAAGAGTCAGAAAGAGCTGCGGAAGGCGGCTGGGGGAAGGAAACGTCCCCTCCTGCTGCTTGTAATAGCAATCGAGAGGCTGGTTAGCCACTCCGATTGCTATTACAAGAGAGCCGACCACCGGCTCTATAAAATGTAAAGCCATGCTGCTTTAGGTCCAGCAAGCTGCATATTTTTAGGTGATCAGTGATCCTTCTTTTCAGGAGTGATTCCATTACCTTGACTATAATTGATGTTAAACTGACTGGCCTGTAATTGCCAGCTTCTACCTTGCTGCCCTTCTTGTGGATAGGTACAATATTAGCAATTATGGGGAACCTCTCCTGTTAGAAGAGATTGATTAAAAAGATCTGTTAATGGTCCAACAACTATATCTTGAAGTTCTTTCAGAACTCTGGTATGAATACCATCAGGGCCCATTGCTTTTATTAAGCTTTAACCGAGCCAGTTCCTCAGCTACCTCTGTCTCCAGAAATCCTAGAAATGAACCATCATTCCTACAACCAATATTATTCCCTAACTTGTTGTCATTAGTGCAGTCTATTTCTGAGAAAACTGAACAGAAGTAATTGTTTAAATGGTTTGCCACATCCTGGTCTCCCTCAACATATGTGTTGTGCCCAGTTTTCATTTTAGTGAACCCATTGTATTTTTTCCTTGTATCACTAATGTACCTAAAAAAGGTTTTATCTCCTTTCTTAAAAGACTTAGCAATCTCCTCCTCCTTTTGTAATTTTGCAGCACCGATAATGTGTTTGGCCTCCTTTTGTCTATTTTTATACTCCTCTCTGTCAGCTAACCTCCTGTTTCCTTGAATCTTCTATACGCCATTTGCGTTTTCCTTTACTATCCTACTTACCTCTTTGGTGAACCATATTGTTTTTTTCTTCGGTTTATTCTTGCTAACTTGCCTGACATATAATCTAGGTGCCTCCAGGATGGTAGACTTTAGTAGTGCCCACTGATTACTTACTCCTGTCATTTTACTCCAACCTTTCAGTTTTTTAGAAATTTCCCAATTTCAGCAAAATTTGTCCTTTTAAAATCTAAAACTTTTGTTTTTGTTTTAATAACAAACTAAAGACATTGATGATCACTAGAATCCAAATTCTCTCCCACCTCCACATCAGACAGTTGATCCCCATTTGTCAGTACTAGGTCAAGAATATGATCACCTCGGGTTGGGCTTTTTACTAAATGTTTTAAAGAAACCCCATTCAGTGCTTCCATTACATCCCTGCTCCTGCTTGTAATAGCAGTTTGAGAATTCCAGTTAATGTCAGGCATGTTGAAGACACCCATAATCAAAACCTCTCCCTTCATTGCCATTTGAGTTATCTCATCAATCAACAAGTTATCATAATCTTTACTCTGTCCTGGGGGTCTGTATACTACACCAATTCTAAGGGAAGATCCCTCCCTGGTTGGAAGGCAGACCCAGAAGGTTTTGAGTATTTCTTGTACAAGGATTTTATTATCATTAAAACAGAGAAAAATAAAGTACAGCCTAGTGACAATGAATACAGCTTGAATGGCCATGCGGTTACAATACTTATCACAAAACAGAAAATGATATAGCCATAATTGGATCAAACAGCACGTAGATCAAGATTATAACATTATATTAACTTTTCCTGGCATAGGCCTGATCCAAAGAGAAAGGAAATGTTAAGCAATATATTGTGTGGAAATGAGTAACGAAAGGAACAGGAATAACTAGTACCATACAGTGGAGGGAGAGAGTAGAAGAAAAAGAGAAAGGAGTGAGAGAGAGGACCGTGGGAGTGGGGGGGGGGGGCAAGCGAGCAAATGCCAGCTTCCCTTACATTGATAGAAGCGCAGGGTCAAATCTAGATGGGTGACTATAGGCTATCCAAGGTTGCCAGACCCTCAGGAATTTCTGGTGGGTGTCCTCAAGAATGGATGTCGATTTCTCATTGATCATAATGTCATTAACTCGATTTTTTACCCTTTCAAAACTGGGTGTGGGCGTTTTCCACGCCTTGGCGATAGTTAGTTTAGTTGCAGTAAAGATATGCATGGCAAGTTGGCGTTCAGGACGGAGTAGTTCCTCTATGGGCTTGCATAAAAGTGCTTCATAAGGGTCCTTTTTTAAAACAGTGTGAAATAGGTTGCGGAGCATAGAATATGTCCGGACCCAAAGCCTACGGGCCTTCGGGCATTTCCACCAAATATGTGCCATTGTGCCCACCTGAGAACACCCTCGGAAACAAAGTGGAGAGTACGTGGGGATGAACCGCGCCAATCTGGCCGGCGTGTAGTACCACCGGTAAAGCACTTTATAGGCGTTTTCCAAGATTAAAACATTTCGGGATGACTTGGAGATCGCCATTGTTATAGCTCTCCAATCCTCAGGGTCTACATGACCCCCCAGTTCTCCTTCCCACTGTGCATGGTATTGCTGCATTGGTGATTTGTTATGGGAGATGATTGCCGAATAGATTAATGAGATTAAGCCTGGACTTTGGGGTCTAGACCTACAAAGGCTTTCGAACGGAGTCAGTGTAAAAGGTTTGGGTCTAGACTTTATCAATTGTTGAAGCCAGTGTCTTATTTGCATGTACCTGAAATGCTCCCGGAGAGGGATATCGTGTGAGGTGCGCAGAATGTCATACGTGAGTATTCTAGTTGGGGTAAACAGAGAATACAGGTCAACAAATCCATTTTCAGTCCACCAAGCAAATTGTTTTGGATTATCACAACCCGGAGGGAACAAGGGACAATGTAACAAGCGTAGCAAAGGTAAACGGGGAGATATCAGACCTGCCGAGAATTTGACAGAGTCCCAAATCCGCAGGGTATGAGCTAGACACGGTCATATTGCAGGCGGGCGATGTGCTCGTGGGAGCCAAGGGACCAAGGCTATCGGGATCGGATGAGAGTCTATCAGGTCAATCGTGGCCCACAGAGGCATCTGATATGACTCATGTAAATGGGAGATGTTTGCTGCTACATAATAGGCTTGGAGATTAGGGACTGAAAGACCCCCCGTAACTCTACACGCATACATCACTTGTTTGTTGATTCGAGGTCTAATGGAACCCCAGACAAACTTCAAAAATTTTCTCTCATGTACACGTAGAATGTGGGCAGGGACGGGGACTGGCAAGACCCTAAAATATTACAGTAACTTTGGCAGGTATGTCATGCGAATAGCTGTTATGCGGCCGAACCAAGAGATCGGGAGATGGGACCAAGAGGACAGCAGTGCCGTTAATTTATGAAATAGGGGCGGAAAATTAGCCTAATAGAGTCCTTCGTATGTCGGGGTGAGTCTAATTCCTAGGTATGGTAATGAAGCCGTCCACTGGAATGAGAAAGCACTTTTCAAGGCTTCCAGCTCTAAGGTGGGAATGCCTATGGACATTGCCCTAGATTTTGCCGGGTTCACCGCGAGGCCTGAAAAAGCCACAAATGTGCCCAGTAGGGGGAACAAATTAGGGAGCGCTATCCTAGGGTTGGTTAGAGACAGCAGAATATCATCCGCAAAGAGTGTAATTTTATGGGAGACTCCCTCCACTTCTACCCCCGTTATATGTACATGAGGGTCAATTGCCTCCGCCAAGGGCTCAAGGGCCAAGATAAACAGTAGTGGGGATAGTGGGCAGCCTTGACGTGTTCCTCTCCTAATGGGGAATATCGGTGATTCAAACCCATAATACTTGACCTTGGCCTGAGGGACATCATAGAGTGTCGAGATCCAACTGAGGAAAGAAGCACCAAAAGCATAATGTCGGAGAACCCTTATTAAATAGGGCCAGGACAGAGTATCAAAAGCTTTATTTACATCCGAAGACAAGAACATCGTGTACAATGAGTTATATGTTGGATTTGGAGTGCGCGCCTAATTGCGTCTCCCGCATGTCTCTGTGGGACAAATGCCACCTGGTCCTTCTTAACCAATCGGGGTAAGAAGGTATTCAGGCGGTTGGCCAGGATTTTAGTCAGTATTTTCATATCTATATTGATGAGTGAAATTGGTCGATAGTTGGCCCAGGAGGAATGGTCACGGTCTGGTTTTGGGATCATCACTATACTAGCCGTTAGTAGGTTAGAAGTAAATTTTTCGCCTTTCTTAGCAGAGTTATACATAGCCGCTAAATGAGGAGCTAAAACGTCTGAGAACTTCCTGTAATATAGTGCTGTAAAGCCATCTGGACCTGGCCTTTTGCTCACCTTCAGATCTTTAATACATTGTTGGACCTCAGTTACCTGGATATCCTTGTCCATCAAAGATGCATGGGCCTCGGATAGGGAAGGTAGTGCTAAGTTGTCTAGGAAAGAGTCAAGGCCCTGAGTAGGGGGTTGGTCGGTAGCTTGATAAAGAGTAGTTAAGCGCTGGTGAAATTCATCTAAGATAAGGACAGGGTTGCTTGTAAGGATATTATGCCTGGTGCGGAGGGTGATGGGGGTGTACTTTGGCGCAAAGGTCCGCAGTCTATTGGCTAGCATAGAGTTAGGTTTATTCGCTCTGGCGTACCATTTTTGTCTCGCCCAGTGCAGAGATCGCTCAGCGTCATCAGTTAGATTTAGATCTAGTTCTGTGCCTGGTCTAAAAGTTTGCGGTTAGTAGGGGTAGGGGCTTGCTTGAACGTTTGTGTTGCATCCTCTAGGCGTTGTTCCAGAATAGTTCTGCCCGCAGCCTCTCCCTCTTCCTCTTAGATGCCGCTTGGATAATTCGTCCCCGAAGGACCGCTTTATATGCTTCCCACAGTACTACAGGGGAAGAAACTGAACCCGTGTTAAGTTGAAAATATTCGACTGTCGCTTGGCGGATATCCGTCAGGACCTCGTCAATAGATAAGAGAGAGTCGTTCATTGTCCATGGTGAACTTTGGGGCTTACTGAGTAATGAGTGACAGACCACCAGCACCGGGTCATGGTCTGACCACGGAGCTGCCAGGATATATGCAGAGAGAATTAAGGGTAAATGTTTCCGTAAGATAAACATGTGGTCTATCCTGGAGTGGGAATGGTGAGGATGGGAATAGCGGGTATAATCTCTGCCTTAGGGGTGGAGCTCTCGCCAGACGTCCACCAAGTCAAGGTTTTGTAGGGCTTGTGAGAATTTTTGGGCATCGGGGGAAGGTACTTTGCGTTCCGAAGGATATTTGTCAAGGATAGGGCTCAGCACGACATTGGAGTCTCCCGCCAAGAGGAGAGTACCCCTCTGGTGGGTTCTTAATAGTGAACAGATGTGCGAGAGAAAGGGTCCTGCGTGCAAATTTGGTGCATAGTAATTTAGGATAGTGACTTCAGTATCCTGAAGTGTGCCCTGCAGAAAAAGATATCTACCATTTGGGTCTGCTATTACTTTACTGCAACTAAAAGGGGTGGACTTCCGAATAGCTATAAGTACCCATCTTTGTTTTGTCGGTCCATTAGCCAAAAAAACCTGGGGGTAGGCTGCATCAAAATATTTGGGGTGTGATAAAGAGGAAAAATGGGTTTCTTGTAAACATGCTATGTCAACCCGTTGTTTCTTGAGATATTTGAAAACCTTCACCCTTTTCTGAGGAGAATTGATGCCTTGAACGTTCAAGGACAGCCAGTTAAGTTGCATTATGTTGGGAAGCCTGGAGAGCTGATAACCCACCCATCCACCCCATGGTCAGTAGTAGGGAGATAGAAAGGTAGAAAAGGGGATAGGAGAAGGTATAAGAGAAAAGAAAGCGGCCGTTGAAATGTAATAGGCCCAAGAGAGTTCGCATAAGCAAATGTATGGTAAGCATAAATGCGACATTTGGTGGGGTTGAATGCCCACCAGGAAGTCGGAAGTTGGCCAAGGCGAATGAGGGGAGCAGTGGTCCGTCGGAACCACTCACCATCTTAAAACATTTTGTAAACTGGTAAATTATATGTAACACTAACCCAATAAAGCTTGTGAGGCATTGCAAGAATTTATACATAGACATTATACAAGCATCTATAATTAAATCGTGGACACCCAGTCTCCCGGGGAAGCACGCCCAGTGCTAGCTCCCCAGGGCGAGCGGGAGGTCCCACCCCATCCCCATCCCGGATCATTAAACAAAACATAAGGAATGATAACAGAACATATAGCTATTTCCTAGACAAAGCATCTGGTCCATGGATGTACCCCTCTCAGGGGACACGTTCAAATCCCAGTGGATTCCCCCTCCCCACAACCTCAGACAAATCTTCCAAAATTCACCCAGTCCCACCCCCCACCTAGAAGGACAGAGTCCTGCCCACCCCCGACACCCCCTCCCACCTCTAACTCAATAGCAGGAGATCCAAAAAGCCATCAAATACAAACTTATAGGAGTATACAAGCTCCCCCTAAAGGTGATATAGAACAAGTCCATGTGGGCAGTCACTATCGTGGTCCCTGTCTGGGAAGGGATCTCCCACCTGAGTCACCATCTCTCAATCTTGGCGACCCATGACGGGCTAGGAGCCCGCTCCTCTCTTAAAACACCAAAGATAAGGCAGGGGTGTTGCGGAGGAAAAAAAAAAAAAAATATCGTCCTGAGACAGGAAGA
>BLSH010193008.1:292222-325703 GCA_018402905.1 Glandirana rugosa | reverse complement strand
CTAAGTGGTAGGTAGGTATCTGTATCTCTTAAGATGTTATTCATTTCATTTAGATACGCAACCTTGTCTAACACCACGACCCCCCCCCCCCTTTGTCCGCGGGTCTAATAACAAGGTCCTTCCTCTCACATAGTTCCTGTAGGCCTTTTTCTAAATGACTGGGCATTTTGTTGCTCTTAGTGGGTAATTTCTCCAGATCTCTTAATACAACATCCTTAAAAACTCGTAAGGAGGGGGTCATACCTCCCGGAGGGTTGAAAAGAGAGGCATTGGACAAACTAGACCTTTGTATTTCTGAAGGTCTGTTGCCCTGATTAACAATAGGATTCATCATAAAATGCCTCTTAATGCTTACTTTTCTTATATACTTATGTACATCCATAAAGGATTACGATGTACAGGCAGAAACCCTTATCAGACGATTTCTAGCAAAGGGATATGAGGAGACTCAGCTACGCAATACGGCCCTATCTATTAGGGATATAGACAGGAGTCAATTACTTGTTCAAAAGGAAAGATCACTTAATCAGAGATCTGACCAAGGCCGACAATTTGCATTTATAACTAGCTTCTCTATACAACATAGGGCTGTCCGAGACATTTCCCGTAGACATTGGCACATTTTACAGAACGATCCGGTGCTACGTACAGCCCCGCCTCTTCATCCCGTTATAACATATAGAGGAGTGTCATCATTACGGAATAAAATTGTACACAACGTTATCGATCCCCCCTCTACTAATGCCCCCTTCTTCCACAATCTAAAGGGCTTTTTCAAATGTGGCCAATGCCAGGTCTGTCAGGTGAATAAACTTCAGAAAAGGAAAACACTTGATTTTTCTTCTACAGTTACTAAGAAAAATTATACTATAGAATCCTTTATTACCTGCCGAACCACCCATGTTGTATATTTACTCCAGTGTCCGTTTGGCCTCCAATACGTGGGTAGAACCACAAGATCCTTAAGTGTTAGACTTGGTGAACACTTGACCAACATACGCAAAGGATATCAAAATCATAGTGTTTCTAGACATTATGATCGGGTCCATGCACGGGACCCCACAGGGACCCTGTTCATGGGTATCGACTGTTTTATCTCACATTGGAGGGGTAGCCTTAGAGTGAGGGAATTATCCAGAATGGAAACCAAGTGGATTTTTCTCCTGAAAAGCCACTCCCTCTCCAGTTTGAATATAGATCTTGATGTGAATTGTTTTATTGACAACTCCTGATTCCACACATACAGTGAGGATTTACTAGCCTCCCCCTCTTTGAAATATATATAACCCCTCATAGGATACAGAACCCTTAGTATTATGTCTAGTGGGAGTATATATAAAATATATAAAAAATAGGACCTTCTCTATGATTACTCCTATGGGGCTGCCTCTCCTTTAAGTGGACCCACATATTACATATTCCTTATTCGTATCTGATAACATGTAAGTTATACACAATACTGTTCTTGGATATAAGATATATCGGACATTTCCCAAGCCGGAATTCGGGGAACCCCCCTCCTATGCTTAAATTATCCTCCCCTTTTTTTGATATAATATCACGATCCCTTCTTTTGATATGCCATAGAGAACCTTTCCCCCAGGTTCTCGTTTTATATTATGAATAGTTTTTTATATTATTTTCAGTGATTTTTGTTTTTTGGCAATAATAATAAATTTAACACTGTTTGGTTTGCTTTTTGTAACTTTTATTATTTTATAACCCTTTAAGTGCACCGGTCTGCCTTATTAACTAGTCTTCGATTGGATCAATATGGAATCACTACTATTTTTTGCCCGCCGTGGTTTCCTTTGGAACGCAAACTAAGCGAGTGGCGCACATTCATGAGGTCACGGGACACGTTCGGATGTGCCCGCACGTTTGTCTGTCATGGGAGATGTGGGAGGGATGTATTTCCCCGAACGAACGCTGGGATTTGCCTCCTTTGTTGTGTCGGTGCATATGCAAAGCGGTGAGACGGGACAGCCTCCATGCCCCGGAAGACGTCCTCTTGGTGACAAAATCGATTGGGTGGAAGTGCTGTCTCGTAACCACCGCTGACTGTGACTGTGATTACCACTCTGCATTATAGCGTGATTCCTTTGGATACATGTGAGTTTAATACTTTTAATAAATACTGTTTTTTTAAATGATAATACACTATCTGCGCTTATTTCACTTTTTTGAGTGACTGAGGCATCCCTTGGAGGGTGAGATCCAGGAAGCAGACCGGTGTGGCCCCGTGGAGGTCTATATCCACACAGGTGGCTCCTGACCCCCTATAATAAGGGGTCCAGGAGATCCGGTAAGGATACATCTGTTCTGGTGGAGGATCATTCACTATATGGTGGTGTGGTGGATGCTTATTCACTTAAGAAGGATTAAGAGAAGAACACTTTTCAGCACTGTTTGCATGGATTGGATTTATTGTGGACTTATCAGTTGCTTCACCTATTAATATTTTTTGGAGCCATCAGTTATTTCATATGTCAGAAGATATTATGGAAGATATTATGGAAAGACTGTCCTCACGTTGATTATGAATGTTTGTTTATCATATAATTTAATTATTTGGACTCTTTAGTAATCCAACACTTGTTATTTTATTTAACTTTTTGTCACACACACAAGCGCAGCTTTTCTTATTATTTATAAAGTTAGAAGCTGATTGGCTTTCCAGTTTTAGTAAATGAACCCCACTGTGTCCAGTTCTGGAGACCTCACTTACAAAAAGAGAGGCCGGTTTCACAAGGCCTTATCCGTAAATGGATTCCGTTTTCTCAGAGGGGATCGCTCCGTTGATCCCAGCTGAGCCGACAGATGACAGACCCGTCTCTCGTTCTGGATCCGTCAGAGCCCCCGGTCTCCCCTATGGCAAATCGGATGACAACGGATCTGCCTGTCCATTGTCATCCGATCAGCAGACGGATGGAAAAATGGGGTTTTCCTCCACCAGACTTTACGGGTCTGGAGCGGACCCGAGAGCGACGGGTGTCAGTGGACATGTCTCCGCTGACATCTGTCACTCCACAGGGCTGCATGGAGGCTCCGTTCAGGTCCGCCTGAACGGAACGTCCGTGTGAAAGGGGCCATATTGATAAAATAGAACGAGTCCAGAGATGGGTAACAAAAATGATGAAAGGTCTGGGGGATAAAACATATCAAGAGCAACTTCAAGAACTTAATATGTACAGTCTGGAGGAAAGAAGGGAAAGGGGAGACATGATTGAAACCTGTAAATACATTAAGGGGTGGATAGGGTTCAGGAGGGCAGTTTTTCAATATAAAACCAAAATCAAGAACACGGGGACATGACCTCAAACTAACTGCAGGAAAGTTTGGGACTAATTTTAGTATTATTTTGCTGAAAGGGTAGTTGATGCTTTGAATAAACTTCCAGCAGAGGTAGTGAGACAGTCAACAGTAAATGTCTTTAAACATGCTTGGGACAATCATAAATCTATACTCAGACAAAAAAAGTTAGCAAAAAAAACAGGCAGGCTCGATGGACTACTCTGTCTTTTTTTGCCATCACTTTTCTATGTTTCTACTATTTCTCCCACTGACAATGATAGGGTACGATTCTTCCCACAGAAAAGAATGATAGGGTATTATTTCTTCCATTGACACCAATGATGGTACAACATGCCTCTTACAGACACCAATAGAGGGGCACTATTCTTTCCACTGCTTCTAACAATGTGGTGCTATTCTACCTCCCACTGACCACCAAATTATTTTACTACTCACATTGGCCACCAATATAGAGGCATTTCATTTACTAATAATGCTGAGGCATTACTCCCACTGAAGCTAGAGCATCATTCCCACCACTGATGCTAGGGCATTTTTTAAGCCCAGTAAAGTGTTGACTGGACCTAGGTTTTAAAGGAAATACATCAAGGAAAAATATTTGACTGTTAACCAAAACCTTGCTTCATAAAGCTTAACACACGACCTATTGAATTAAACATTCATAGCTAGTATTTCAGTTTATAAACAAATGGTTTATATAATTTATGTGATTATTTGTGGAAATTTCTTTTTTACAAATAAACATTTCACAAAAGGTGAACCCATGACATTGACTTTACAGTGCTTTATGGGCTTAAAAAAAAAGTGCAAGCCATCCGCATCCAGGTGGGGCAGAATGTCCAGTGTGAGGGCAGGAATGCCATCCCCTCCCTCATGACTTGTGTGTAAACTAAAGCTACTGCTATTGAGGTCTGCCTATGAGAAAGCTTTAAAATCAGCCTAGTATAAAAGGAACAAGCAGCCTTGAGCTTCACCTGCTGGTTGCAAGTGGTAGATTTGCAAATATGCAATAGTAATATATTAATATGCAATATGTTAAAATTACCACTGTAAAAAATGTAAACAAATATTTTTTGTGCTTTATTTTCTAGCCCTTGGCTTAATAGAGATAGAGAAAATATATAAACACCATACTCTTGTCAATATCAAGTGCACATGAAGATAAGCAGTTATACGCTATTTTGGATGACAGACAGACTGATTGCAATATGCTTCAATGGACAAGATGTAAAATCAGTTTTGTGAAGCAAAATATCTCTTCAATTCACACAATGTATCTCCAATATCTTAAATTTTGATAAGCAACAAAAACTTTAAAAACATACCTGATATTAATATTTATGGTTCTTTACTATACATTGGTTTGCAATTTAGGTTATACTTTCTTCAATACTTGCAATGGTGAAAAAGAGAATTTGAAATACAGGTAAGAGATAAGTTCACCATCCTGCATTCTTTTTTGAAATTGAGACTCTTACACATACGGCTGAGAATCGATCTACAGTGCAATCAGGAGAGCTTTGATTGAGATCAGTCTGGTGCCCATTTATCTGCAATGTTCTTCTGCTCTATGCATTGGTGATGAATTGTATGCTTCTGTACAGCATATTGAATTCTGAATACTCTATGGCAGTGATCTGTTGTCTTGTCACTGAGTTGGCTGCCAGCATAAAGAAGTATCTGTCCTGCAGGCTTGGCAGAGTTCAATAGCCTTAGAAACACAGATTTTTAAGCAAGTGTACATTTTGTTCTTATCAGTACATAAAAGCAGATTATCTAATGACTTTTTGCCAGCAGATGACACAGCACAGAGAGGATCTTGACCATGGCACTGATAAAAAACAAGATGTTGAATAATGAAAAAACCTGTCTGTAGAAATGTTCTGTTTATCACAGCAGTGATCTTCATTCTTCAATAAAACTACCATAAGAAACTTTGGATACAGACTGAAAAGGACAGTGAGTAAAATCAAGGCTGTCTCCAGCAAGTACAGTATTTACGGCAAAAAGATCCCACCTACAAATGCTAACATAATGTAGCTATTACATCTTCCCTAGCCATGAGCACTGCAGGTGCTACTACAGGTTATTTTACCAAAAGAAAGGTTAATCATAAGATAATTAACTACACTTGCATCAGCTTTGTATGAATGTTTGTGAACTGATCAGACAACCAACTTTCAATCTTTTCCTTGAGAAACAATTGCTGTCAGCTGTTTAAAAGTATGCTGCACTAGTTGGCCAGAAGCTGTCAGGGGTCACAGGCTGCCCATAGATATCATTCCAATGATAACGGATCATGTCTAGTGGAAATAATCCTGTGATTGAGCAGCTGTAGGCTAAATACTCAGAAATCTACAAATCCAGGTTTAATCATATACTTGCCCAAAGCATTCTCAAGGTGTTCAACAAGTGTTTATTCAGCTTTCTCCCTGGTTCATGAATAAATTCATGTGTGCTAAATGCTCTGTAGATATCCAGAGCAGTACCTACTACATCTTCTCATCTCCAAGCAAGGAGCACATTATCATTATGCAGGTTTTACAGCGTTAGGGCAGACAGTACAGTTACAATAGAATCCAATACAGGAGGAATCAGAGGGCCCTGCTCGTTAGAGCTTACAATCTAAGAGATATTGTGGTTTTGTATATACAGTGTCATCTTAATTTATTAGGATCAAACAAAACCAAAGAAAATTTATAGTTCAACTTACCGACCAGCCTGCAACCAACCAAATTATCCTGTCTAACAGTATGTGTTAAAAACCGGGGTTTAGTTTGCACACATTTGCAAATACATTCGTAAGCTGCAGAGCCTCTTCATGCTCCCCAGTATTATCTGCAGGCATAACTCTAAATTTTGAGAGCCTCCATAGAAGAAGCACTTTGCATTTATTATGGATAGGCAGAGGCCAGTTGAGCTTGGAGGGAGCCCATCCCTCCTTAAAGGCACTGGATATCCAGCACATAGCACAATGGCAGCAAAGGAGTCCAGTGCATTAACAGTACAAACAAATGGCCACTGCTCACACCTATAATTGCCCTTTGCAGCCAGGAGCACATGGAAGGGCAATGTATGTCAAACAAAACCAAAGTCAATTCCCAGTTCAATCTACCAACTAGCCTGCAACCAACCGAATTCTCCTGTCTAACAGTATATGTTGGTACACACACACACATATACAGAGTTTCAATTACAGAAACACAGTCAAAATGGAGCAGTACATTCTAGGCTCTCTATTTAGAAAGCTTAAACTGGCCTGTATCATAAATGTGTTCTTTATTAAAGGTAAAATTTAGTGTATTTTTAGGAAGTACATACACTTTATTACCAAAAGTATTGGGGGGCCTCCTGACCTCCTCATCCGTTCTCATCTGCCTGACGAAGTGGCGCAGTCTCCCGTGTCATTGGAGCCTGCCAGCCAATGAAACGTGTCACGTAGCGGTGACGCCATCTCGCCTGCGCCTGGTTGTTTGCTTCCCAAGCCTCCTTTTGGATCTGCACGCCGCGAGCCGGCTATTCCATCCACAGTGTTGCCAGACGAACGAACGTTTGCTTGGGATCGCAGGACCGAACGAGGATTGGTTTCCGCCCCATCTCTATCCCTTAGGATGTTGGATGTGTGTTTTACACAGTTCCTTGTGAGTGTTTTTATTTCCTTCTTATTAAAGTCATACAGACATATTACACTTAGAAGTGCCTCCCTCCTTCTGTTTCTCTTAGGTAATTTGTGAGCTGGGGTAAGCTCATTGTGGATGGCAGCTTCTGGGACCATATGTCATTGATTTTCATTCCTCCCCTTCCATCATACATGGATGGTATGTATATGGATTATCCCCACATGGACTTTTTGTAGATGGACTTTTTTATCTGGACTTGATTCCTTCAATTTTTATACAATACATGTGGTTCTCTCCATATATGTTTATTTTAATTCTTTTTAGCCGCATTGACGGTGAAGTCTATTTTATATTATTTCTTTAGGCTGCATTGTAGAACTGTTTACCTTGATTGTTGCGCCACACACTAGTTGTATTGGAAGCTGTTATAGCTGCAAAGGGTGGGCCAACTCAATATTGAACCCTATGGACTAAGACTGGGATGCCATTAAAGTTCATGTGTGTGCAAATTCAGATGTCCTAATACTTTTGGTAATATAGTGTATTTTTAGTTATAATTTTAGGATTTACATTAAAATATTTTTTTAATATTGCTTTCAAATAAATTTCAAATTTTGCATATATAATGCTAAGCTTACAAAGATAACACACCAGAATAAGAGTCTTTTCTTTTTTTTTCCCAATAATTGTTATTACTTTTCAAACATTTCTTTTACAAAATCAACAATCATGCAATCCAATCACTCAGTTACAGCTAAATGCCAATATAATTATAACCTTCCAGAAATATAATTATCCAAATAACATCTTGAATCATTTAATCATTTTTATACAAGAAAAAAAATCCAATATAAATACATCAAACAATAAAACAAGACCAAAAAAACACATTCAGCGCCTTGCCTTCTAAATCCTACATATTTCATACAGCCATAAACAATATAATAACTGGCTGCTCACCATGAATACCCAGGTACCCTCCAATATAGGACACACCAGCCAGTCTCCACTTCTTTAAAGAGGAAGTAAACTTCCATCTCTGAGTTGTACCTATAGGTAAGCCTATAATAATGCTTACCCACGGTATAGATAGTGTAAATATCTCCTTAACGTGCACAGTTTAGGAGACATTTACTGTACATGCAGCCAGTGACATCGCTGGCGTATGCACCCTGAAGCAACGGCCACCCGTGCCGTTTCTTCAGAGCCCTGTGTCCCGTGACCGGCGGTTCCCGCGCGTATTCTCAGGAGTGACGTCATCGCAGCTCCAGCCAATCACAGAGACAATAATTTATACAGAACTAATGAAGTCAGAGCTAAACCCAGGGTTATAAGCCGCCTATTTCAAATGTTTTCAAATGTATTTGGGCAGTTTCTGAGTCAGTAAATTAGCTTTTCTTTAGATAAAGTATGATATATTTGTGTTTTCAGTTCCTCGAGTAATAGGGACATACCGTATGAATTTTCTGGTAAAGTAGCCTCGCCCACCAAGTTCAATAGTTTAGGGCATCTCCACATCATGTGGATCAGAGTACCGGGGCCACTATTAAAGTTAGGACAAAAGGTATTTTCTCTACGATGTCAGTTTTTCTGGGGTGTGGTATGTCCAATGCAGAAAAAATAACTGTGTAAATTTGAGGGTGAAGGATAAACTAACCTGTGAGAGTACAGACAACACCATCTTACACTGGTTATCTATTATAGGGCCCAAATCTTTGGACCACTGTTCTTTAGCTGGAGCAACCACCAATGCTTGAAACTTAGCGTGAAGAGTGGAATAAAATTGGGAAATAAAACCTTTCTTAGTATCACCACTCTGAAGTATAGACAAAATAGTGGACCTGCTATATTGCAATGTATGTGCACGATTTTGATACTGGATGGCATTTTAGTACCTCCTTGGACATGAAGGTACTAAAAAAACCTCTGATGTGGGAGGTTGAATTCTGCACACAGTTGATAAAATAATTTGAGAGAGGCATTTTCATACAATTGTACCACATATCATATCCCTTTGTTATACCACAATTCAAAACCCTTCAACTTATTCAACTCCCCATATTCCCTCTTATACCATATGGGAGTAATCAGTAAAACCATTGATGTCTGTAATTTTCTTCATTGTTTGCCATACTTTATCTAATAACTTTCCTGTGTAGAAACGAGAGGGTTGATTCAGGTATCTGGCCCCCTAGAGAGCTAGGAGTGGGTATTTATTATATTCGGTAAGCAATATCCCTTGCATTGGGTCAGTCTCCTGAATCTTATCCCATCATAGCAAATGTTGTAATTGAGAGGCCAGGAAATAATACTTAACATTTGGTACAGCCAACACTCCTATCTCTATCCAACATCAGCATTGTCAATTTGATATGTAGATGTTTCTTCCTCCAGATCAATTCCAGAAACAAGGTATCAATTTTTCTAAACCAACAAGATGTAATCCATACCAGAGGATTATGAAGAATGTATATTATTATTATTATTACTACAGGATTTATATAGCTCCGACAGTTTATGCAGTGCTTTACAATATAAAAGGGAGACAATACAGTTCCAACACAATAAAATACAAGAGGATTAAGAGGGCCCTGTTCAGAAGAGCTTACAATCTAATAGGGTGGGGCAGGAAGTACAAAAGGCTGTAACTGTGGGGAATGAGCTGATGGAAGTGGTAAAAGTTAGAGGAGTGATAGGCTTCCCTGAAGAGATGAGTTTTCAGAGACTGCCTGAAGGTAGCGAGAGTAGGAGATAAACGGACAGGTTGAGGTAGAGCATTCCAGAGAATGGTAGAGGCTCTGGAGAAATCCTGGAGATGAGCATGGGAGCAAGATACACGGGAGCTTGAGAGTAGCAGGTCTTGGGAGGAGCGGAGAGGACAGTTTGGGTGATATTTGGAGACAAGATTGGTGATGTAGCTCAGAGCAAAATTATGAATGGCTTTGTATGTTGTGGTTAGTATTTTAAATTTAATTCACTGGGCGATTGGGAGCCAGTGTAAGCATTGGAGGAGAGGGGTGGTAGACACTGAGTGGTTGGTAAGGTGGATAAGTCTGGCAGCAGCATTTATGATAGACTGAAGAGGGTATAGCCTATGGAGAGGCAGGCCAATAAGAAGGGAGTTACAATAGTCAAGGAGAGAGATAACAAGGGAGTAAATGAGGACCTTGGTGGTGTCATTTGTTAGAAAGGGACGTATTTTTGAGATGTTATGGAGGTGAATTCTACAAACTTTTGACAATGATTGGATTTGAGGCTGAAAGGGCAGGTCAGGGTCTAGGATTACACCTAGTACCCTGGCATGAGGGGAGGGATTGATGATTGCATTGTTGATTTTAATGGAAAAGTCCTGGAGGGGGGCACGGGGGAATATTAACCAGCTCGGTTTTAGAGAGATTTAGTTTAAGGAAGTGGTGTGACATCCATGCTGATATGTCAGTTAGTAATGTGAGAGGAGACTGAAGGAGTGAGGTGAGGAGTGGACAGATACATTTGGGTGTCATCAGCATATAGATGGTATTGGAAGCCGTGGGCGGTTATCAATTGACCATGGAAAAGGTGTAAATAAAGTAGAGAAGGGGTTCAAGAACAAAGGGGCAATGGAGAGGAGGAGACAGGGCTGTAGGTAACGCTGTGATAGGTAGGAGGAGAACCAGGATAGAGAAGAATCTTGGAGGCCATGGGAACGGTGTTTACTGAGAAGTAGCAGTCAGTCAACAGTATCAAAGGCTGCAGAGAGGTCCAGCAGTAGAAGTATGGAGTAGTGGCCATTGGTTTTGGCAGTTAGTAAATAGTTAGTGTGTATCAGTAAGGCAGTTTCTGTGGAGTGCTGCGAGCAAAAGCCAGACTGTATGGGGTCAAGAAGGTTATTTCCACTGAGGTAGGAGCTAAGACAGTTGTAGACTAAGCATTCTAGAAGTTTAGAGGTGAATGGGAGCAATGAGATGGGTCTTAAGTTGTTCAGGTTAGTGGGAGGGGAAGGTGCCAGTGGAGAGGGAAAGAATGAAAATGTGAATGAGGGAGCATAGGATAGAAGAGTGTGACTGTAGTAGTTGTGAGGAAACAGGACCCAGGTGACAATTGGTTAGGAGAGGAAATGAGGAGAGTGTTAACTGTGCTGTTAGGCAAGCTATGTTGGGTGGGGAAGATTTATGCACAGTGGAGGTATCCTCCGGCATTGCATCAATATTGTCTTTGAAGATTTTTGTAATCTCCTGGGCAGTGAGCGAGTTAGTGAATAGAGGGGGTGGGGGGACGAAGCAGAGAGTTAAAGGTTGAGAAGAGCCAACGGGGACTGGATGACAAGGTATTAATAAGAGAGACAAAGGAGGCTTGTTTAGCAGCATGAAGGCAGGAATTGTATTTTAGAAGGGCAGATTTATATAGGTTATAGAAGTCCTGCAGGCATTTGGTTTTACGCCACAATCGTTCAAGAGCATGTCAATGTCGCTTGAGATTTCCAGTGTTGTCAGTTTGCCAGGGTTGTAACAATCGGGGCCTGATTCTACGTGAAGTTAGAGGAGCAAGTGCATCCAGTACTGATGAGGGTGAACTGTTGTAGAGAGAGGTGGCCAGGTCAGGACAGGGGAGAGATTATGTCATATAGGTGGTCAGTAGCAGAATAGAGAAGAGAAGGGTTAAAGTGGCGAAGGTTCCTACAATTAATAGCTTGCTGCTTGGAAGGATGGGTGGTTGGAGGCAAGGATACAGTAAAACTGATGAGGTTGTGATCAGAGAGAGGAAAGGGGGTGTTGGTGAGGTGGTCTGGATTGCAGACATGGGAGAATACAAGGTCGAGGGTATTACCATTGGAGTGATTGGAAGTATGTGTCCATTGGGTTAGGTCAAAAGATGAGGTTAAGTTGAGAAGTTGAGCTGTAGCTGGGCTGTTAACATTGACAGGGATGTTGAAGTCACCAAGAATGATAGTGGGTATTTCAGAGGAGAAAAAGTAGGGTAGCCAGGCAGTAAAGTCATCAAAAAAGCTTGATACTGGTCCAGGAGGATGATAAATTGCTGCAATCCTCAGAGAAATGGGAGAAAACAGACAAATACAGTGCATCTCAAAAGAAGAGAGGGACAGAGAGGGAGGGATAGAAACAACTTGGAAGGTGATTTGTGGGGATAGAAGGAATCCAACTCCACCTCCTTTCTGTCCATTGGGTCTGGGGGAGTGAGTCCAGTGGAGGCCACCATGGGAGAGGGCAGCAGGAGAAGCCCAGTCAAAATTTTGAAGCCAGGTTTAAGTTATGGTGAGTATGTTAAAGACATGAGAGATGAAAAGGTCATGCAAAGATGTGAGCTTGTTACAGATGGAGCAGGCATTCGAAAGGGCGCATTAGATTGGGAGGCTGGTTTGAGGAAGCAGGGGGAGAGAAATGAAACTGTTGTTGCCAGACGAGAAGGGGTGTCAGATATGTGGTTTGCAGTTAGAAAATGGAGGACCAGGATTTGGAAAAATGTCACCTGAGACTAGGGGAAGAAGGAGGGTGAGGAAGGTAAGATGGGAGTGGGATGTGTATGAGTGCACATGTCCAACTGCCCTGGTGTTTAGGTGAGCACGTGGGTTCAGTAATTGCAGAAGGTAATGGGTGCAGTAGTAGGTAGAGGGTAGGAGTGAGGGTGAGATGTGCATGCTGTGGGGTAGAGAGGAGGGGTAGAGTAAGGATAGTTTGCGGATAGACATCAATGTGAGAAGGAAGAGTAGAAGGAGCATGTTAGTGGATAGAGAGTGGGAATTTGACTTCAAATAAATTAAATGTCAAATGCTGGTTAGCGTGCCATATTTCCAGAGTGCAGCAAGAGTCATTGTTGTATCTTCATATAGCTTTAGTTATCCTGCTTCCGTTAAACTGTGGCGGTTAAACTGCGCACAATTCGTGTCAGAGCCACTCTGGAAAGAGCCACGGTGTCTGCGCCTTGCTCCTGCCTGCGCCTTCCCCATAGGCCACTTTAAATTTATAGGGAAATTGAATAGGCATGGATTTCTCAATTGATCGATATAAGGTCTGATTTGAGACACGTGAATATGGGTGGGGAGATGGACAATTCTAGACCAGACACAGGCTAGGGTTGTAAAAACTAATAGAGTCTCTTGATCACTCAAACCAAATGGGGTTGAGAATCAATCACCAGTTAAGTTGCTATTGCAGTGTGTTTGTTATAGAGCTTAAAGATATGGCAGCAGAGGATATTACCAAAAAAGAAACTGTCAGATAGTCCAGCAGGGAAGAGTGTACATATGTATAGAAGGCATTTACCAAAAAATAAACTGAGAGGGCCAAATCATTTTAATTAAGTTTACTATTCCAACAACTGTAAGAGGAAATCTATACCAACTTAAGCATTTATCCATAGATCAGTTGACTAATGGCTTGAGGTTAAGAGGTATATAATCTGTCACATTCTTAGATACTATCACCCGAGATATTTAAAGGTATGTACAATTTGAATATGATGAGCTTCAGCAACAAGAGGATTTCTAATATCATCTAATGGGAGGAGAACAGATTTGTTCCAATATATTCGGAAACCTGAAAAGGATCCAAATTGCAGAATAAGATGCATCAGGGCAACTAAGAACTGTTGTGTGTTGCCTAAAAACAACAGGGCATCATCAGTATACAGAGCCACTTCATTTTCCCTTACACCTTGCCAGAAACAGATGATCCCTGTCACTTGTCAGATGGCCAGAGCCAATGCCTCAATGGCCATGGCAAATAATGATGGAGACAATGGACAGCCTTGTCTGGTACTCCTATAAAGATTGATTGGTTAAGAAAGCATATTATTAATTCTGAAACTAGCAATTAAATTATTATACAATAAGCAAACCCATGCCACAAATTTCGGGCCAATACCAAATGCAGATAAAACTTCCCATAGATATTCCCACTTCACACTGTCAAATGCCTTATCAGCATCAAAAGAGAGGATTGCTCTATGGCCAATATTATCTACTAGTAATTGCATAATCAAAAATAATCATCTAATATTTGTAGCTGCTGCTCTATTAGGTATAAAGCCTGATTGATCAGTGTGCGTTAAGTCAGGAATGCATTTAGATAACCTATTAGCAAGAAGTCTCACCAGAATTTTGACATCCAATGTGAGAAGGGAAATAGGACAATATTTCCTTCCCAGGTTTAGGAAATACTATAATCGTTGCTTCCGACATTGAAACAGGGAGTTTGTGTTGTTGATTAGCTTCCTCATATACTCACAAAAGTTCAGGCAGAAGAACCTGCCGATATCATCATAAAAAATCTCACCTGGGAAACCATCTGGTCTGGGGGGCCTTTTTACTATGTATTCGTGAGACTGCTAATTCTAACTATTCCATATCAGTGTTTTTAAATTTTGGGAACTTAAATTGATTGTAAATGATCACCTTGTAAAACAACCTATTCAGTTTCAAATATAAATGAAAGGCAAAACATTTTAGTATAGATATAAAAAACATTATAAATACCTTTTTTTTATCCTTTTTTATAAGTGATCACATTCCCTCACTGTGCACTGAGCTCCCCAGCGAATGGCTGTGCTAGAGAACTGACCATGGTGTGATCTCTTGTTTAGTGTGGTCAGTTTTTAATAGGAAAGTAAGGGGGGGGCTAGCAGGAATGCCAGGGATTTCACACAAAGGAAGCAATAGAAAGAGAACAATATATTTTCTCATACAAGTACTGTACATGGTACAGCAGCCACATCAGGAATATAAAATGTTAGGGTAACAAATGCTTTAAGTTCGATATTGCAGCCCCTTTGGATCCGTATAGTGAGGTATGACAATCTGAAAAATATTGCACTATAGAGGGCATGACATATGCAATACAAATCACCCTCAGGACTTTGAATTGCAGATATGATAGTAGGGTCCTGCTGAGCTTGGGCTATCATTGCCAGAAGGTGACCCATCTGTTCTTACTCAAAATATCTCTGTTTTAAAAAAAGTTTTTAATATTAGGGATAAATATCTATACATTTTCTGTGCCTCCTGCCATGCTGTCTGGATAATCTTGGATTAATTTATGTCCTTAGCGCCGACCGCACACATATATGTAGCCTCACGGAACTGGGCCTTTTTCTGTGGGGCTGTATATATGCATACCTCCCTTTGTGCTGGGAGCGCGCCGTACAGTGTGCTCCCAGCACAGAGACCAGGGTCTCACCATGACCCCTGGGTCTCGTACTAATGATTGGGACCCGGGACTGATGGTTCCAGGTCACCTGATCGCTGTGATAGCCTCTGATTGGCTATCACAGTGATCAGTCACTGTGAGCCTGCCCCTGGATTTCCTTCCTCTTCTGAATGAAGAGAATGAATCATTGTATCTTCCTCTTCTTGCAGGAGAGGAATTGTAAACAATCCAAGTGTGTAAAAAAAAAAAAAATCAAATAAAAATGAAAAATAAAGAATACAAAATACATTTAAAAATAAAGAAAAAATAACAACATTAAAGTTGCAAGGGTTATTGTTACGTCAAGGTCAGGGTCAATGGTAAAGGTTGGGGTCAAATGTCACAGTCAGCATATTTTGTGTAGAATTAAAAATAAAATACTATTTTTATCGGTATCATTGTCAGTTATGGCCCTTACACAAGGTACAATTATCGGCCGAAAACTGTCGTACGACAGCCTGTTGTACAATAATCCGAGGCTCCATTAGTAGGCTCCATTTGACAGCCGATTTTGAATTATCGTCCAACAGAAGTTGTATGAGCAAACTAGAAAACATGTGTCTGCCGACAAGGCGTTGTCTGATTTTCGGCTCGTGTGTACAGAAGTTGGACAAACAAAAGTTGTAAGTACAAACATGCATGCTCGGAATCCAGGAAGTGTTCGGTCGTATAAACCTGCATCCGTAATTCACATTCACCCGAACTTCCTCTTTATACGCTCATAACACGTCACTACGTTCGGCTTTGTCGAACGATAATTTGACTACCATCAGTATGCTAGACAAAATCACGGACACCCGATTTTGGGAAAAGTTGGACATGCGGTCGTACAACAATTGCATAGTGTGTACGAAGGTTTAAAGTCAGTGTCAGTGTGTTTTAGCCAGGATAAAAAAAATGCAAAATGAGCACCATTCTTTCTGGGCTGTACTACAGGTACAAACAACAACTAACATACACATATGTGGTATCATTGCAATCATCAAGAGCAGAAGACTTATTTTTGGGTTGTTATTTAGTGGTAAATTATGATAATAGCAAGAAATATACAGCTAAATTTAAAAAAAAAAGTTTTTTACTATTTTGGGCCAGGTTTCCTTTGATAATAAACAAACAAAAATCAAGAGATATGCATTACCATTTACCACCAAAAGAAAGCCCAATTTCTCCTGAAAAAAACAAGGTATAATCCACCTGGATACACAAAGTAGTTGTGACAACATGTACAGTTTTGCTAACACATGTCAAAGTTGCAAAATTGAGCTAAGGTTTTTATATTTGTTTTACCCTTATGCCTCGTAGACACGGACGGCGATAGTCTCAAATCGTATGTTGGATAATATAACTTGCATACTGACTGCACTACACGATCGTACGACCACAGAAAGAACCTTCAGGTGCATGTAATTAGCATCCGGCCGTTCCTGACTTTGGAGCATGCGTGTTTTGCACAATACAACTTGTTGTACCAACTTCTCTGTACACACGATACAACGGTCATATGACCGCTTGTTGGTACGACCAAGTTTTCTAGTCTGCTCATACAACTCCCCTTGTACGACAGTCGTATGTCGGCTGTTCTAATCGTGCATACGAACGATCGATTTCGCATACAACAACCTGTTGTATACGATCTGTTGTATACGATCGTTGTCCCGTGTGTACGAGGCTTAAGTTGTGAAGGGGTTAATATAAATATTACCGTATTTTTCGCACCATAAGACGCACCTGACCATAAGACGCACCTAGGTTTTAGAGGAAGAAAACAAGAAAAAAAGGGTGTACTAAAATATTTACCAGTGCAGCCATATACCAGTGTCCATGAAATACAGCATATACCAGATCCATGAAATACAGCATACACCAGTGTCCATTAAATGCAGCACATAGCAGAGTCCATGAAATACAGCATACACCAGTGTCCATTAAATGCAACACATAGCAGAGTCCATGAAATACAGCCATACCTGTGTCCATGAAATGCAGCCTGACAGAGCTGAGAGGGAGATTCATATCTCCCGCCACCGCTTCGCTGTGATGATGTCATCACACTGCACCTAGTAGAGCTCCACTCTGCAGCCAGATCCCATTCAGATAGAAGACAGAGCAGCTCCAGCCACCGCAGTACTTCATTTGGCCACTGGGGCTGCTCTGTCTTCTCACTGTGTGAGATCAGAGCAGAGCAGCACTCTATGGTCTCCGGGAGCCTGCAGTGTAATGCAGGCTCCTGGCGGCGACGAGTGGGGGTGGATTTTTTTTCAGGTATTCCCACCATAAGATGCAGGGAGACTTTCCCCCACTTTTTGGGGGGAAAAAAGTGCGTCTTATGGTGCGAAAAATATGGTAAATAAAAAGTGAATTATTTTTTCAACTGGGTTTAAATAAAATACATATTTACAGTCACATTGCTGAAAATACAGCACCTTAGGCTTGTGTTAAAGCTTTGTGAATTGAGCATGGAGTAGTTTATATTTACTTTGATAGTTATCGTATTATAGACTGGTAAATTAAATACTATAGGCAGAGTAAATTTGTCATCACCTACTCTACTTCCATGCTTACCAACTGCTCAGATAAGGTATCTTTCACACATGTAGTGCTGTGTTTTGAGTTGGCAGGCTCATAGATTTGCATTCTGCAAGTAGTAAAGCACAATTCAGGGGCAGACCTACAGGGGTTGCAGGAGTTGCCATTGCGACTGGGCCCCATGCTGCAGGGCCCTCCTATGCCTGGATAGGAAAAGCAGCAAGGACGGCTGAGACTGAGCTCCCCCAACTGGTCACACTGTTTAGACCGTAAGTGAAAGCACAGTGTGTGCTGTGCTCTCTGCCTCAGCACACACTGTGATACAGTACTGGTGTTTTTTAAAAGGCTATCTATATGTATGTTTGTTTGAATATGTGCGTGTGCATGTGTGTGTGTGAGTGTGTGTGTGCATGTATGTTTGTGTACATGTGTGTGTGTCCATGTATGTTTGTGTGTGTCCATCTATGTGTGTGTGTGTGCGTGTGTGTGTTGTGACAATATGCGAGGCGAAGTGGTAGACAGACGCTACCTGTCACCTCGTATGGATTCATGTGGACTGGATTAAGCGGAGTCTGGATTTTACCAGCCACGATGGCATGGCTGTGTAAGGGAAACCTAATACTCACGGGGTTTCAGTAACTTTGACTACTGAAGCCGAATCAAAAATGAAGATATTTATTGTACAAGCATACAGGGAGAGAGCGACAAGTAATACAGAGTATTGTCTTTAAAAATAGCTTCTATGTCTGACTATGGATCTTCTATTACAATTTATATATTCTAAAGGGGGTGGCACCTAGATAACTAAACTCTTTGAAGTCCATTTGATTCTCTGATGACTTTTTCTTTGATATGCAGATGGACATTCACATAATCTTGTCACTTCCAGGCTTGTTGGTTGAACAGGTTTTCAAAGCAAATTACGGGGTGTAAAACTGATGTGAAACTAGTATTCCCACATAGGAAGGAAAAACAAGATGTTAGATCACCTGCTTTATTACCAATGTACTTTATATAAAATATATATTTGATTGATACCTAAAAATGGTTGTTCCCTCTTCCCCTTCAGCTAGTTCCAGTCTGTTGTTGTGGTCCACTGGAGTCCACCAGCAGGTGGACTTAAATAATCAGGAAGAGATCTCACTT
Organism: Glandirana rugosa; assembly: GCA_018402905.1. Lineage (NCBI taxonomy): Eukaryota > Metazoa > Chordata > Amphibia > Anura > Ranidae > Glandirana > Glandirana rugosa. Next base: position 306,916 of record BLSH010193008.1, on the reverse strand, counting down.
GAGATTTGGCCTGAGCCTCAGAGAGGGATCTGAGGGAGCTCTGTGTCTGTTGGGACTTTAAAAGACAAGGTTTTGCATTTTTGTTTGTGGGTGTCAGGGGCCAGCCCCACACCGCATATTTACGAAACTATACTGTCTAGTTTAGTGCCAGACGGCAAGGACTTTTTATGTTTTGTTTTGTTTTACCTGCAAACTTTTTTTATCAATAAACCTGGCAAGCCGCCAGATTTTAAGGAAAGTTGCCTGCATGCTGACTATTTTTCCTCCGGAAAGCTGATCCCCACAAGCTAATCTCCCACAGTGTGTGTGTGTATGTGTTTGCATGTGTGTGTGTGTGTGTGTGTGCATGTGTGTTTTATATATGTGTGTGTATTATGTATGTGTGTTTATATATGTGTATGTATGTGTGTATGTGCATACATATGTGTTTACATGCGTGTGTATGTATGCACATTTTATGTATACACTTTTAATCCTGATTCCCTATATGTGCACAATCATAACTGATTTTTTTTTACGGCTTGTTTATAGTACCAGCAAGAAAATGCTGTTTCTCTGAAAAGCGATCCATGCTCAGATCACTTTTCAGAGGCATTTGACTGCCGGTAAAGAGGCAATATGTTGCCTCCTGACCGCCTGTTTTAACCCCCTAAATGCATCATCACTATGCTGCAACTGCATGTAATGCACACAGTTGTGCGGTGGTTCTAGTGTAGCCCCATTCACCTAGGGGTATACTTCAAGAGTGCCCTGACTAGAAAATGATTGAGAAACAGCGGCATAGAGAAACCGATCTCTCCATTTTCCTCCTGCAGCCACTGAATGCCTGCTGGAGGGAGAGGAGAAGCAGGGGGAAAATTGAGAGATCTGTTCCTTTATATGCAACCACCCCCACAGCTCCTCCTATTCAATTACTTTCTGCTGCCCCTGTGTGCTCTCCAGCGCCCCTGTGCTTTTTCCCACCCCTTCCCCTCGTCCCCACAACTCTGCAGGGTTCTCCCCTCTCCTGCCTGGCTGCTGCAGGGGTTCTGTCAGGATGAAGCCTTTTCTGAATGGAGAGTCAGTGATCTGTACCGATCACCGATTCCTCACCTTTCTCTGTCTCAAAGGTGAAACATCAGAGGTCTGTTTAGACTCCTGATATCTCACCAAAGCCCCCAACGGGGCTCCTAAAACATTGTAAAAAATATTTTAAAAAATAATATTGAAAAAAAAAATGAATAAAAACAAATGGTAGAAAAAAAAAAACTACTGACACCAGTGGCAGAACTACCACACAAACGTCGCACTTGAATTCTGCCACCACCCTCGGAGGTAAGGGCCCCGTCTGGGGGTCAGAGGGGCCCTTCATGATTTATTGTATCGGGCCCTGAAGGTTCTAGTTACGCCACTGCCACAATTGCTGTGTAGTACTGCAAAGCAGGTGGCAGTGCCTATGTACAGTATCTCACAAAAGTGAGTACACCCCTCATATTTTTGTAAATATTTTATTATATCTTTTTATGTGGCAATGCTGAAGAAATTGCACTTTGCTACAAGGTAAAGTAGTGAGTGTACAGCTTGTAACAGTGTAAATTTGCTGTCCCTTCAAAATAACTCAACACATAGCCATTAATGTCTAAACCGCTGGCAACAAAAGTGAGTACACTCCTAAGTGAAAATGTCCAAATTGGGCCCAATTAGCCATTTTCCCTCCTAGGTGTCATGTGACTCGTTAGTGTTACAAGGGCTCAGGTGTGAATGGGGAGCAGGTGTGTTCAATTTGGTGTTAACGCTCTCATTCTCTCATACTGGTCACTGGAAGTTCAACATGGCACCTCATGGCAAACAACTCTCTGAGGGTCTGAAAAAAAAAATGTTGCTCTACATAAAGATGGCCTAGGCTATAAGAAGATCGCCAAAATCCTGAAACTGACCTGCAGCACGGTGGCCAAGACCATACAGCCGTTTAAGAGGATAGGTTCCACTCAGAACAGATATTGCCATGGTCGACCAAAGAAGTTGAGTGCAAGTGCTCAGCAACATATCCAGAAGTTGTCTTTGGGAAGTAGACGTATGAGTGCTGAAGAGGTTGAAGGGGTGGGGGGTGAGCCTGTCAGTGCTCAGACCATATGCTGCACACTGCATCAAATTGGTCTGCATGGCTGTCGTCCCAGAAGGAAGCCTCTTCTAAAGATGATGCACAAGAAAGCCCGTAAACAGTTTGCTGAAGATAAGCAGACTAAGGACATTACTGGAACCATGTCCTGTGGTCTGATGACCAAGATAAACGTATTTGGCTTAGATGGTGTCATGCGTGTGTGGGGGCAACCATGTGAGGAGTACAAAGACAAGTGTGTCTTGCCTACAGTCAAGCATGTTGATGGGAGTGTCATGGTCTGGGGCTGCATGAGTGCTGCCAGCACTGCAGAGCTACAGTTCATTGAGGGAAACATGAATGCCAACATTTACTGTGACATACTGAAGCACAGCATGATCCCCTCCCTTCGGAGACTGGGCTGCAGGGCAGAATTCCAACATGATAATGACCCCAAACATGCATCCAAGATGACCACTGTCTTGCTAAAGAAGCTGAGGGTAAAGGTGATGAACTGGCCAAGCATGTCTCCAGACCTAAATCCTACTGAGCCCCTGTGGGGCATCCTCAAACAGAAGGTGGAGGAGCACAAGGTCTCCGGAAAATATTGGTGGCCACACAAAATATGGACACTTTTGGCCCAATTTGGACATTTTCACTAAGAGGTGTACTCACTTTTGTTGCCAACGGTTTAGACATTTAATGCTGTGTGTTGACTTATTTTGAGGGGACAGCAAATTTACACTGTTATACAAGCTGTACAATCACTACTTTACATTGCAGCAAAGTGCAATCTCTTCAGTGTTGTCACATGAAAAGATATAATTGGGGTGTACTCACTTTTGTGAGATACTGTATATATATACAGTCAGGTATATAGGTGAAAAAACATAATGAAAATATTATACAATCCATTTAAATGCTTATTTGTAAAATTAATGTTTTATTTAAATTAATATATATACATATAAAATATTTTTAAAACTTAAACTAACATTTAAACAAAAATTACTTCAAACCATTACAGTCACCATTTAAAACACATAACAAAATTTGACAACTGAATATTAGTTGGGGCCATTTATCCAGGTTCGATACATCAAAATATTATACAACCATACAAAATCAGTCCAACCCTACCCTCCTCTCAACCTTGAAATCCCTGAAAATGTTAGAGAACAGCAAGAAGTTTTGAACTTTTGAAACGCTCAGGCAATCAAGTGGAGTGGTAGAGAGCTGTGGGTGCTCACCTCGGCTCACTACCGTGCTTCAAATAGGAAAAAGACAGTAATGTCGGCACTCCACAAACATGGTCCAAAGCTTGAAATTATTTATTGTAGATATAGCCAGACAGTACAGGGAAAACGTTGACGCGTTTCACTCAAATCGTTCGATCTTACTCATAACAGGTAAGACTTGCTTTGAATACTTTATTCTGTATTTCTAATATCATCACCAGCTGTTATCCTCTATATACTTTGACACCATAACTAATATTAGAAATATGATGTGCATTTTGATAATTCTTCCTAAGCTATAAAATGGCATTGCTTTTTTTTGGCCATAAGAATTTTGCAGACATTATGTTTGTCTGAGTCAATGAAAAGGTAACATTTTGCTTCTCATCATTTAACTTAATTTACACTTATATGAGCAACAACAGCTGAAGTTGCAATTTAGACAGTGGAACCCACTGGATGTTCAGATTTATTGCTTAGCACTTATGAAGTTAAGACAGTGTTATCTGGAATCTGAAATACCTAATATAGAAGAGTTTTATTTATTGTATACCTGAAGTGATATGACCAGCTCATTGAGAAAAAAAACTCTCTTGAGTAATAACTGCATTTTCACTGAAACTTTATTACCCTCTAATTAAAAATGAATAACTCTGGAGATCAATTATATAAAATCTATTCAAAGTTCAGCACATTTTCACTTTTTCATAAAGTAACAAGACCTATACATACATTTTATTTGACAGCATTATGTACAAGGGTGTTACAATATAAATATATCAAGCTTTGTTTGGTTCAAAACTTAGTTATTGACTTTTATTCACAAGGTGTCACAGAATCCACAGTCCATATAGTAGTCTAGTAAAAAGAAAGTTTTGCTGCTGGTAGCTTTGTGCTAAATGCCTTCATAAGGTGCTCAAACTGAGGATAAACAACACCATGTAAATGTAGACACACCCCTACAGGTTGAGTACCAACCTAAGTAACCAATGATAAAATTAATCCCAAATAAGCAAAGATTAATTATTTATTTATATCATAACATATAGTACTTACTTTAAATTTTGCTTGCTTAAGAGAACTCTGCTTAACGAACCAGAGAATTTCTCTTTACTATAAAATTTTCTTGGTAACAATACCCTCTATGTTCATAAAAATGTTCGCCTGATGCAATGTACAGTATGTATAAAGTACCGTGTAAACGTTTTAAGAAGGTGTGAAAAAATGCTGTAAATTAAGAATGCTTTTCAGAAATATATATATAATTATCAAAATAGAAAGTAAATGAACAGAAGAGAAATCCAAATCAAATCAATATTTGGCGTGACCACTCTTTGCTTTGAAAACAGCATCAATTCTTGGAGGTGCACGTGCACACAGCTTTTTATGGAAATTGGCAGGTAGGTTGTTCCAAACCACAGATCTTCTGTGGATGTAGTCTGCCTCAAATCCTTCTGTCACTTTATGTAATCCCAGACAGATTCGATGATGTTGAGATCAGGACCATCACTTCCAGAACTACTTGTTCTTTACACTAAAGATAGTTCTTAATGCAGTTTTACCATAAATGGATGGCCCGCTAGACACCTATGCCAATACGATATTTCGCTGTATTTGTACTATAAACTGTGCTGTATTATTGTATATGATGATTTTGTGAAAAAGAGAAATAATAGTTTATATTTAATATTTCATAATTTTTTTCATATTGAATACTCACGTGTTGAAATTGGTAGCGCTGCACAGTATTTTGATCTATATTTGTTTCTGGTGAGATGAAAACACTAGGTTAGTGATAGCAGCCACCATTTGATGATAGAGGGGGTGTATACATTCCCATATGGTGATGCACACCATTCTATAAAATACACTTAATTTTCTTTTGAAGTTGGTGAGATATTTGCTCTGATTTATTTATTTATTCACTTGTATTATTGTATAGAACAGTATTACATTGCATGACTAATAACCACACGTGTGACATATTTGTCAAAGGAATGTTTATTTTGTATGTACACAGTTGTGGGTGTACATTAAGCTAAGTAATGCTGCGTGTTTTGTTTTTCTGTATGTTTTTTTTTTCAATGCAATAAATATATCTTGAAAAAGATAATTCTTAATTACATGCTTGTTTGGGGGTCCTTCTCCTGCTGCAGAATAAATGTGGGGGCAATCACACACCTCCCTGATAGTATGGCATTATGGAAGTATCTGTCTGTATTTCTCAGCATTAAGGACGACATTGATCCTGACCAAATCTCCAACTCCATTTGGAGAAATGCAGCCCCAAACCTGCAAGGAACCTCCACCATGCTTCACTGTTGCTTCCAGATTCAAGTTCAGGCAGAGGTTGGCAACAGAAAATCAGGCAGATGAGCAGAAATGACAAGGTCAAGGCAAACCAAGGTCAGGACTAGAGATAAGCAGCATGGTCAGTCAATACTGGATCAAATACAGGCATAGGAACAGGAACACAGGGTAAAGCTGCATATCAGACAGCACTGCACTAGTGCATCTGCTGTCCTTATATAGGCCCATTGGCACCAATGTAATGGCTAATGCACACGCCTGCTCACAGACGTGTGCGTCCCGTGCATGCGTGCATTCGCGTGCCTATGCCCAGCTCGGCGGGCACCCACAGGAGCGTGCCTATGCACGCGCATCTGTCTAGTTACAGGGCGTTCCTGATGCCACCTCCCACAGAAAAACACAGACAACAAAATATCTCAAAATTATATGTAGATGCCAGCAGGCCACCATTTAAAGCCCTATAAAAATACACCCCTTTTTCTTCTAGTATTGTATTTTTCTTGGGTGGGTGACACCCCAGTATAAGACATTTTTCTTTTGACTCCCATTGCTCCTGCTGGTAGCCCCACCATATATAGAGATATGCTATAATCTGCACAGATCTCGTTAGTAGCTAATTTGCCAGCCTTTTTTAGGCTGGCAACATGGAGATCTTCAGCAAAAAAGTAAAGCAATGAGTTAATTCACTTTCTTAGATAAAAAATAATAATAATAGATTCAAACAAAAATCAATAGAAATGCAAATTAGTGTGTATTAAAAAAAATTGTCAAAAACTAGTAGTCAATAAAATGATTTTGTTAACCACAGTATATTCATAAGAAAGTGGAAAAACTCTTATGCATACATGAATGAGAAAAACATGCATTAAAAATATCAGAATTAGTAAACTAGAGGTATCTGCCTGTTGGTTTACAGCAGGCGATCCTAAAAATCTGATCTTGTATGAAACCTTAACCAGTATTGTATTTTGGTACCGGCAGCTGGGGATACAATGCATAAGTGGATAGGGGCTGAGTTATGAAATGTGAATTACCTTGTTGCAATAGGAAACAATATATGGGGATTAAAGACTGTCTGGAAGTTGAATGGTATCTGTGAAAGGGAGAAAATGAAAGGACAGTAGGTATTTGATGGGTTTCTGCTTTTAGGAACTGATTAGAAAATAAAATGAATGTTTACTTCATCCAGTGTGATAATCTGCACAGATCTTATCACAATCTGATTTGGCAACAACCAGTGACGAGCTGTGCCTTTATGGCTGAAACAATGCCAAAGAGAAGCAGAAGGAGAACGTGAGAGGCTGGCAAACTAGCTGCAAGATCTGTGCAGATTTTCACATGAAAACAGTGCTAATCAAGTTCCAGACACTATTTAGTCATTATACGTTGTTTCCTATTGCAAGCCCTAATGAAGGAGGTGGTTTTGAGGCCTCAAAACACATTGATACCCCTTTGTTTGTCCTTTTGGCCCTGTGGTCCCCAGCTGCTTTTTCTACATTCCATAAGCTGGGGATTCAGGTGTGTGAACTGGCCAAATATGGCCCGTTTATTTGGCCATTTGCCAAACTGCAAACAGGTTGAGTTCACATGTGAATTTTACCTGAACCCGAAGCTCATCTCTATATTTAAGAGGTTAGTTGTGGTTAATTTTCAGGGTTCTTGATAAAGGTTAAATTTAAAGGATTTATTTAAGATATAACATTGCTACACAAGCATTGCTATTTAAAGTGTTACTAAACCCACAGCAGTAAAATATTGGGATTGTAGGTAGCACACATACAACAAACATTCCAAGGTATCTAATCTAAATAAATACACCACTCTGAAAATTGGTATTTAAAATGGCCACGGCACCTTTATTGGTATTTAGAAATTGTAAATCATTAAACTTTATTAAAATCAGTAAATAAGTAAATATATATATTAAAATTTAAAATCACTCGGTCATAGAACTCGAGTGATAATTAATAATTCATAAAGCTAAGTCCCTAACAAGCTGGCTTGTTGAAAACAAACCAGCTACCCCAGCACCGCAGCTAACTCAATGCTATTCTGAAGATCTAAGTTAAAAATATCTAAGCCGACATCAGATAGGTGAACACCATCTTGTCTGTATAGTACAACCCGGGGAAGCCTCTCTCCAATCTATGTGATGGAAGGAAAACCCCCCAGCATCAACATAAACTTTTCAATTGATCTAGTAACTCTTCTCTTAATCTTCTTTAGTGGTTTTCCTGCAGGAGAAGATAGCCAGTTTAAACGAGACAACATCTCGGAAAAAAATAATACAAGTATTTGGAAAGGAGAGTTTAAGATGCTGCAGATCCTGCTTGATTAAAAACATCAAGTCTAGCGTTTTCAATTTACCAACATCATTTCCGCCTAGGTGAATTATTAATATAGATGGAGTAGGCCATGAATGAAACAAATTAGAAAGATGAAAGATAAGATTAGTCCATTGCAGACCTCCAATACCTTTCCAAAGGATCTGAAACTTATCTGAAGGTAAGGATAGATTGGAAGTATAACATCGTTGAGATGGTCGCTTATGAGCACAATGTGCATAGGAATTTCCAACTATCCATATGAAGGACTTTAAACCTAAAATTAAAGAGATAAGTTAGAACAGAAATAACTTTTAAACCTTTGAGACTCCCATATACCTAATTTCATAATAACCGCATCACTTAGGCCCAATCTAGCGGCTTCTGTGGCGGCTCCAATACAGAAGGAATGAGGAGAAAATTTAAAATGAGAAAGGCCTAAATGAGAGACGCAACAATGAAAAACTGTTGCAAATTGAAATTTTGTAAGGGGGGAGACATTTAAATGAACAAAAAATTGACCTGAACGTGTCAGCCTATAAGAGAGATATTTTTTAATACTAATAAAGGACAAATGATGGAGTCGCCACAAGCATATAAAGAGAGCCAATGACCCTTGCCTGCTTGATCCGTTTTTGATCTCCTAATAAAAATAAGGACCTTATCTTCTAAAATAGCAACCTCATTGTATCTTAATCCTGCCAGGCCCTGTTTATTATTGGCAACATTTCTGAAATATGAAGTGCAGCAAAGAAAATAAAGACCAATGCTGAATGGAAAAGCAACGCTTCATATTGTGAAACGTAAATAAAAGAAGTAGCCAAACAAAGCTTGGATAAAATATCCGATCCGTGTCCAAAACATTTGGCGCCCATTGTGGGGCCTTGGGTTCTGAACCAAGGACAGTCAATCGCGATGTCGGAGACCGGGACCAATCAAATAATACGGACAGGGGGCAGAGCCTGATCAACTCTGAAATACGGTAAGACATATTATTTTTAATATCTTGCCTGTATATACCCTCCTCTCTGTGGTTTGGTTTATCTCTGTGTCCGTATCGACTGCCTGTGGTCAGCAAAGACAGGTAACTTGCCCAAGGTCCGTATAAGAATATGTGTAAATTTATATCTGCCACCTGTTTCTTGTTATATGTGCTGGCTTGTGATAGGGTGACAGGATAATCAGAAAAGGAAATAGAGTCACAGACGAAGTAACTGACTACTGACTGGCATGGATTGGATAAATAGACTCCCCTCGAGAGGCGACATTGGTGTACGGTGTTGCACGGGTGCCCGAGGGGAGGGGAGACGCCAGGGACCACGCTTGGCGCGGGGAACCGTGTGTGACGCGGGGAAAACGCACTCTTGTGTAGTGTGCGGGGGATCCTGTGACATTCTGACTCTTGGCCCTCCCTGTACGAGCCAGTGATGTAGTGATGTCATGTCCAGAATGTGTATGTGGTTTGCTACTGTGTATTAATGAAGAAGGTTGGGGATTAGTCAAATTAGTCAATGTGATTATACCAGGATATAAAGATCCTTGGTCTGAAACCTTTATTAGCAGATACTCCAGACGTACTAGTGTTTAGGCTGAACGTACCCCCAGTAAGAATTGAGGTCAGAGCATCGTTGGAGAAGATAGAAGGTGAAGTCAGAGGGAGGAGGTATTTGCCTGTCAGATGCATATTACTGCCTGAACAACCAGAGGAATGTGAAGAGAGTGAGAAATTTGGGCATGCAGTTGGGGCACGCATATGACATCTGAAGCGATACACTGAACTTAATTTGTTGTGCTTGGTGAGTGGTTAGAAGTGGTTACAGTTTAAAATTACACACACACCTCGCTCCCCGTCTGTGTGTGACAGGCAGGTGAGCGCAGCTTCTCCCTTACCTCAACTTCCTCTTTTTTTCCCTGTGCAGTGTAAATGCAATCGGAGGACTGTCACATAAATCCTGAGCCCAAATACATAAATTCTCTAATAGCTAACAATGGGACAAAAATTATAGGAACCGAAGGGAGGTTTAGCTTGTGACTTGATTTCAGACTGGGGGGGTATACATGTATCGTAAGCCAGGAAGTAAGCTGAAGTCCGAGCCAACGCCCGATCATGGCGCCCAGACCTCGGACAGAGAGCACTGTCCCCCAGCAACCGCCCCCCTGCCTGACCCTCCCACCAAGCTCCACCCCAGGCTGGAGGCCATCTTGCTCTACCCCAGGCTGGAGGCCATCTTGCTCCACCCCAGGCTGGAGACCATCTTGCTCCACCTCAGGTTGAAAGCCATCTTGCTACACCCAACCAATGACAGCTTCCGGTGACAACTTCCGGTGACGACCATCTTGGTACACCCAAACCCATGTATCCGGTAGTAGATCAAACTGGTGCATACTACAAGGGCCATATCCTCAGCCTGGAAATAATCAGGGGCCTTTCCCATATGTACCTGGGGGAATGCCCACAGCCCAAGGAGAACCCCTGATGTATGTGACATTTACCCCTGGGCAGGCCTCTTCTCTTGTGACCAGTCTACCAGACCCTGAAAAGCAGCCCATGCCCTTTTATAGGATTGCACAGATCCGAAAGGAATACTCTTGTGCCTGGTGAGACCTAGTAAGCCTGTGTGAGATTAAGGCAGGAGATGCCTATTGGCCAGTGGTGGAAAGATGTTTCAATGTTACAAGAATTGATGCTGATACCACCTATGACTCAGGGTATGAATTTGTGATCCAGTTGCAGCAGTGGGCGCGAGATCGCCTAGCAGACCAAGCAACCAACATACAAGACATTACACAAAACAAGACTGAGTCAGTTGAGAAATTTCACACTAGAATATCACAGGTGTTTACAGATTTAGGATTCAGTATGCAGAATAAGGCACACACCCAAATGCTGTCCTCCGCATTTGTTTCAGGCCTCAGGGAACCTATCCGGAAAGGCCTGCTTCTATCCCGCCCAGAGTATAGAGTGCTACCTCTTGACACTCTACTGTTGGTAGCGAGGGGCATAGAATCTTCACAGGGAAGTAAAAAGATGACCCCTCTCATGATGGCCTCTGACACACCATACCTGCCACAAAATCCACGTGTCTGTCACAACTGCAGTAGGCCCGGTCACTTCAGAAGGGAGTGCAGAAGTCTTCGGAGGTCCGCCTACAGACAGCCTGGCCACGGGAACAACCCACAAGGAGGTGCTCAACACCACGGACGAGACAACCAGGAAACCCCCCCCCATGCCCAACACTCCTCTCCAACTCCTCCTCCCCCCAATCAATTGGATTCCCTCTGCTAGGATTTCGACAAGCCTGTGTCATACACGCCAACTATGACTGCATCATCTAAAGATGCTGGAGGACCCCTTGCAAAATAATCCTTCCCATCAAGGGCCGTCCCACCACTTTTCTTTGTTACACAGGTGCTGCCAGAAGCGTGATCAGAGCTGAAGAACTACCTGGTACCTCTCTCCTATCGGATATCGACATAACCTGCGTGGGAGTGGACGGAACGCCCAGGAAAAGCCCTTTAACCCGCCCTCTGCAAGTCTGCAATTTCCCTGACCTACTAGCAAGATTTGTTGTCTACATGTCCTCTAAATTTGTTAGGGGCAGATGTCTTGTCTAGACTCCAGGCTTCTATTTCTTTCCAGCCTGATGGTGGTATCAAAGTGACTTCACCGCTGACCACTGAAGATGCCTCAGCACTGTGTTCCATTCCACTGCTTTCTCTGGATGTGGAGGATGAGACTGGAATCCCACAAGAAGTTCTAGACCGAATACCCTCATGTTTGTGGTCTACGGGGGCCGGAGGACATTGGTCACCTGAAAGTTCCGCCTATTATCGTGGAAATGAAGCCAGGAGCCCCTTACCAAGGAAGCCCTAGTACCCCCTTAAGCCTTCCCAATCAGCTGCAATTGCCCTCCAGATAGAGGCCCTCCTGAAAAATGGGGCTCTCGTATATTGCAGAAGCCCTTGCAATACTCCTCTCTTTCCAGTGAAGAAGACCCTGAAGGGAGAACCTGTGAAATATCGAATGGTACAAGACCTCCGAGCAGTAAACGAAGCCACTATACTAGAGACACCCATTGTACCTAATCCGCACACTTTACTGGCTGGAATACCGCCCACAGCAAAATATTTCATGGTAGTGGACCTGGTGAATGCCTTCTTTAGTGTCCCCCTTGATCCCTGTTGTCAGTTCCTCTTTGCTTTTACCCACGAGGGCCAGGGCTACACCTGGACCGTAATGCCCCAAAGAGCCCAAAACTCCCCATCCCAATTTGCCAAGGCGATGACATTCGTCCTGGACACATGGATCAAGCTCCATCCAGAGGTTGTGCTCCTGCAGTACGTGGATGATCTCTTACTCTGTGCGGACACCCAGGAAGAGGCATCAACTCGTTCCCAGAGCCTCCTTTGCCACTTGGCCGAACAAGGCTGCAAGGCCTCAAAGCAGAAGGTCCAGTGGTGCAAAGGGACAGTGGTTTTCCTTGGTCACTGTATCTCGCAAGGCATGCACCATCTTACCCAAGAACGGGTTGCTGCAATCAAGGGCATCCCAGTGCCAGTGGGTCAGAGATCCCTCCATGCCTTCTTGGGACTAATCTCCTACTGCCGTTCCTGGATTCCAGAGGCATCCTTACTGATGCGACCCCTGTATGATGCCCTGAAGACCGACCCTTTGGTGCTATCATCAGAGGCCCTCACCAACTTTGAACTTCTGAAAGAAATTCTATCTACGGCCCCCCAGAATATGAGAAACTCTTCAAGCTGTTTGTCTCAGAGAGAGAAGGACATGCCACAGGAGTGTTGGCTCAGACCCATGGCAACAGGATCAGGCCCATTTGCTATTATTCCTGCCAACTGGATCCAGTGGCTAGGGGGGGATCCTCCTGCCTCAGAACCGTCTTCGCAGCCCAGGCTCTCCTGGACAAGATCGCTGACATTGTGTTGGGTCATCAACTCATCCTCCTGGCTCCTCATTACATAGCGGCCCTACTGAATCAAGTGCAACCAAAACACCTGTCGACAGCAAGACATCTCAGACTTCAATGTGCTTTGCTCCTTCCGGATAACATCACCCTTCTCAGGTGCAACACTCTCAATCCATGCACTCTGCTCCCAGTTCTCGAGGGGGGAGACGGTCCTCATGATACTCCCCATGATTGCTTTGAAATTATGAAAATGGAAATAGCACATCTGCCAACTGTAAGTGAGGTGCCTCTGGAGAATCCTGATCTAACTGTCAATGTTGATGGATCAAGATTCGCGGATCAAGTGGGAAGATACCACACTGGATATGCTGTTACCACCGAGGATACAATCCTCCACGCCTCAGCCCTACCTGCCTCAAAGTCTGCACAAGAAGCACGAGGCAACCATCTGGCAGACACTGCCGCAAAACAGGCCGCATATGAAGCACGAGAAGTTGTCGACAGAGTGAATATGCCTACTTCGGATGGAGCAACATCAGCACCACAAGACATACGGGATACTGAAGCTGTGCAAACCACCATGGTCCTGCAAAGTCCATCTGTAGACTGGACACTCCTCAAAGAACAACAAGAAGCAGCAAGCAAAGAAGAAAAGGAGACGTGGATAAAGAAAGGAGCCACGTTAAAGGATGGACTCATGGAAGTGAACAAGAGACCATGTTTGCCATGATCCATGTTCCCAGCAGTGGTACAGTGGGCCCATGGCGCCTCCCACCTGTCAAAAACTTTGATGAACGCCCTAATCAACAAATATTATCTGGCCCCAGGAATTACCCCGCTCACCAACAGCTTTTGCAAATCATGTACTATCTGTGACAAGTGCAACCCTGGAAGACTGGAGAAAGTGCCCAGAAAACACCTATCAAAGGCTCAGTATCCTATCCAGAGAATACAGATGGACCATATCCAGATGCCAAAGAGTGGCCAATACGAGTAAGCTTTGGTGATCGTAGATATGTACTCCTCCTGGCCAGAAGCTTTCCCTGTCACCAACATGACGGCAAAGACCACAGCTAAGAAGCTTCTGACAGAAGTAGTGTGCAGATATGGTGTCCCAGAGGTTATAGAGAGTGATCAGGGGCCGGCTTTTATGGCCTCAGTAACCAAAGAGATATAGGAGATATAGAGCCTAGGAACTCTTTTACGCCGTACGTTAGACGAGTGATTGCTAATCGATCACCCCCCTTGCCACGGTCTTTGCACATGGGGAAGTCAGATGCTTTCCCTCCCTGCAGCCCTACAGATCACTCTTTTTGAAGTCACATGACCAGTGACGCCGCTCGGTTCAAACTACTCAAACTACTCTCAGCAGCCGAATACACAGTGATTGGTATTGGGTAGTGTTGAGCGAACCCGGACTGTAACGTTCGGGTCCGTACCGAACTTTCGGGTGTCCGTGGCACGGACCCGGACCCGGACATTTCAAAAATCGTTCAGGTTCGGTCCAGTTGTGATGGGTTATGGTTAGTGACACATAAGCCGACGACTCTCATCAAACTCATCAAACTTGGCTCGCCGCAGTGACCAGTACACTGAAGTTTTTCTCACTAGACATCCCGACGTCCCTCCCTTTCGTAGACTGAAGGGGTACACGTTTCTGGCACCGTTCCCCCCACTAGCTAATCGTTAGTGAGCAGATTGCATGCCGCATTTTCTCAAGGATCCGAGATATAGAGGATATAGAGAAACCAATGACTCCGGTATTTTCGGCCGGGGACTAGTGAGAGATATTGGAGACCCTGTGGTATAGACGTGTGATG
>BLSH010193008.1:276193-287412 GCA_018402905.1 Glandirana rugosa | reverse complement strand
TCCCGTTTTTTTACTTGATTTTAATTTATTTTCCCTATCCCCATTTATTTGTAGGGCACTTGCCCTAGTTTGAAGATGATTTTAGAACAGTTATATGGCTTCTACCATTAATTAATACTTTTCAGACACAGTTTGAAGATGATCCACATTCACCTCCATTTTTGCTTTTTTTATGTTTTTATTTTTTAAAAAATATTTACAGTTATTTCCCTGGCCCCATTTTTTTGTAGGGCACTTGCCCTACCCTTACCCCCATTTTACTTCCTTTTGCAGCCCTCTAGGGCTTTCCAGGACTTTGTTACAGCCATTTTTGTGCATAAAAGTTCGGGTCCCCATTGATTTCAATGGGGTTCGTTGTCCGTGCGATCGTTCGGGTTCCGTCCGGACCCGGACCCGGACTTTGTCCCGAAGTTCGGACGGACCAGCAGAACCCGAACTTCCAGAGGTTCGCTCAACTCTAGTATTGGGATATCACACTGTATCTGATGTATCTGGCGTTTTTTTTAATAAATGTAAATGTTTTTATAAGCATTCAGCACTATGTAGCTTTTTTATTTGCATATATCACCACCATCATTGTGCGTGGAGCCTCACCTGATCCTGTCTGAGGAGGAATTAGCCCCAGTGGGGAAAGTGTGACTTGGTCCATCAGGGGTTGCACATGGAGGTGAGCACATAAGAGTGGTGGTGTGTGGTCCTACTTTGAAACACTTTTGATTATTGGAATTAGTTTGGAGACTGTGAATAGGAGCACTGTTGCACTTTATCTTTTTTGCACTATAAAAAGGAAGTTTTTTCTCTACTGCACACATCGGATGAACTATCAGACCACTAAGGATGGTAGTGTTGTTGCATTAATGGACACTGAATTATGATTAATGATGGCCTCTTAACCACTTGCGTACTGGGCATTTAAACCCCCCTCCTGCCCAGATCAATTTTCAGCTTTCAGTGCGCTCACAGTTTGAATGACAATTACTCAGTCATGCAACACTGTACCCATATGAAATTTGCGTCCTTTTTTTCACACAAATAGAGCGTTCTTTTGGTGGTATTTAATCACCACTGGGTTTTTTATTTTTTGCGCTATAATTAAAAAAAGACCGAACATTTTGAAAAAAAAGCATTTTTCTTCGTTTTTGTTATAAAATTTTGCAAATTAGTAATTTATCTTCAGAAATTTTGGCCAAAATTTATAATGTTACATATCTTTGGTAAAAATAACCCAAATTAGTGTATATTATTTAGTCTGTGTGAAAGTTAAAGGGTCTACAACTCACGGCAAATCACTGAAAATTGATCACACCCGATGTACTGACGGCCTATCTCATTTCTTGAGACCCTAACAAGCCAGCAAAGTACAAATACCCCCCAAATGACCCCTTTTTTGAAAGAAGACATTCCAAGGTATCTAGTAAGTGGCATAGTGAGTTTTATGAAGTTGTAATTTTTGCCCACAATTCTTTGCAAAATGAAGTTATTATTTTTTATTTTTTTTCAACAAAGTTGTCATTACTAGGTTATTTCTCTCACATGGCATATGCATACCTCAAATTACACCCCAAAACACATTCTACTACTACTCCTGAGTATGGTGATACCCCATGTCTGGGACATTTTTACAGTCTGGCCACATAGAGAGGCCCAACGTTGAACTAGCACCTTCAGGCGTTTTAGAAACATAAATTACACATCTCATCTCTCGACCACCTATTACAATTCTGAAGGCCCTAGAGCACCAGGAAAATGGAAACGCCCACAAAATGACCCCATTTTGGAAAGCTAACACCCCAACGTATAATCTATGAGGCATAATGAGTTTTTTGAACGTTTCATTTTTTTCCAGAAGTTTTTGGAAAATGTGGGAAAAAAATGAAAACGCATTTTTTTTTACACAAAGTTGTCCATTTATAAGATATTTCCAACACATAGCATGTACAAAGGAAAAATGACACCCCAAAATACATTCTGCTACTCCTCTTGAGTATGGCAATACCACACGTGTGAGACTTTTACACAGCCTGGCCACATACAGAGGCCCAACATTGAACTAGCACCTTCAGGCGTTTTAGAAACATAAATTACACAACTCATCTCTCGACCACCTATTACAATTCTGAAGGACCTAGAGCACCAGGAAAATGGAAACGCCCACAAAATGACCCTATTTTGGAAAGCTAACACTCCAACGTATGATCTATGAGGCATAATGAGTTTTTTGAATGCTTCATTTTTTTCCAGACGTTTTTGGAAAATGTGGGAAAAAAATGAAAACGCATTTTTTTACACAAAGTTGTCCATTTGTAAGATATTTCCAACACATAGCATGTACATAGCAAAAATCACACCCCAAAACACATTCTGCTAGTCCTCCTGAGTATGGCAATACTACATGTGTGAGACTTTTACAAATACAGAGGCCCAACATGCAAGGAAACCCGTCAGGTGTTCATAGCATTACAAATACCAAGAATTACACCCCAAAATACATTATGCTGAGTAAAGGGTAAACAAAAGATTACCTGTGGTTTTAGTATTGCAGCTGTCCACAGGAGGATAGCACTGGTCCAGGCAGCAGGCAGGGACTTGGTCAGCTACAGCAAACACAATTGTCCAGGCAACAGGCAGGAATACTGTCCATAGTATAGGCAGGGATACTGTCCATATACAGTCCACAGTCAGTGCAGGCAGAGATGTTGTCAACAGTGCCAAAATATTGGTCCTGGTAGTAGCACAGCGAACGCAGTTGTCCAGGCAACAGGCATGAATACTGTCCATAGTCAGTACAGGCAAGGATACTGTCCATATACAGTCCAAGGTCAGTGCAGACAGGTTTTGTCAACAGTGCCATAATATTGGTCCTAGTAGCAGGCAGAAACATGGTCCATAGTCCAGGTAGCAGCAGAGGTGTGGTCAGTTCATCCGGTAGCAGAGGAATGATGGCAATAAGTCCTGCAGGCAGAAGCAGGGCCTTGGTCAGGACAGAATGGGGAAAGGGGTAGAGGCTTCTCCCACCCAGTCTCTTTGAAGCCTCCAAGTCTCCAGACCCTAATCTGGGAGAGAGAAAACAAAAACAATGTTTTCTTCTTCCAGAAAAAACATTCTGGAGCCCCTCGCATACAGTGCCTTGCGAAAGTATTTGGCCCCCTTGAACCTTGCGACCTTTTGCCACATTTCAGGCTTCAAACATAAAGATATAAAACTGTAATTTTTTGTGAAGAATCAACAACAAATGGGACACAATCATGAAGTGGAACGAAATTTATTGGATATTTCAAACTTTTTTAACAAATAAAAAACTGAAAAATTGGGCGTGCAAAAGTATTCAGCCCCCTTAAGTTAATTCTTTGTAGCGCCACCTTTTGCTGCGATTACAGCTGTAAGTCGCTTGGGGTATGTCTCTATCAGTTTTGCACATCGAGAGACTGAAATTTTTGCCCATTCCTCCTGGCAAAATAGCTCGAGCTCAGTGAGGTTGGATGGAGAGCGTTTGTGAACAGCAGTTTTCAATTCTTTCCACAGATTCTCGATTGGATTCAGGTCTGGACTTTGACTTGGCCATTCTAACACCTGGATATGTTTATTTGTGAACCATTCCATTGTAGATTTTGCTTTATGTTTTGGATCATTGTCTTGTTGGAAGACAAATCTCCGTCCCAGTCTCAGGTCTTTTGCAGACTCCATCAGGTTTCCAGAATGGTCCTGTATTTGGCTCCATCCATCTTCCCATCAATTTTAACCATCTTCCCTGTCCCTGCTGAAGAAAAGCAGGCCCAAACCATGATGCTGCCGCTACCATGTTTGACAGTGGGGATGGTGTGTTCAGGGTGATGAGCTGTGTTGCTTTTACGCCAAACATAATGTTTTGCATTGTTGCCAAAAAGTTCGATTTTGGTTTCATCTGACCAGAGCACCTTCTTCCACATGTTTGGTGTGTCTCCCAGGTGGCTTGTGGCAAACTTTAAACAACACTTTTTATGGATATCTTTAAGAAATGGCTTTCTTCTTGCTACTCTTCCATAAAGGCCAGATTTGTGCAGTACACGACTGATTGTTGTCCTATGGACAGAGTCTCCCACCTCAGCTGTAGATCTCTGCAGTTCATCCAGAGTGATCATGGGCCTCTTGGCTGCATCTCTGATCAGTCTTCTCCTTGTATGAGCTGAAAGTTTAGAGGGACGGCCAGGTCTTGGTAGATTTGCAGTGGTCTGATACTCCTTCCATTTCAATATTATCGCTTGCCCAGTGCTCCTTGGGATGTTTAAAGCTTGGGAAATCTTTTTGTATCGAAATCCGGCTTTAAACTTCTCCACAACAGTATCTCGGACCTGCCTGGTGTGTTCCTTGTTCTTCAATATGCTCTGTGCACTTTAAAACGGACCTCTGAGACTATCACAGTGCAGGTGCATTTATACGGAGACTTGATTACACACAGGTGGATTCTATTTATCATCATTAGTCATTGAGGTCAACATTGGATCATTCAGAGATCCTCACTGAAATTCTGGAGAGAGTTTGCTGCACTGAAAGTAAAGGGGCTGAATAATTTTGCATCCTCATTACGTAGACTCGCCGTCTCTCCTTTTCTAAGCTTCATGTTTACTAGTCTTTGAGAAAAGCCCACCCAATTTTTTCTGGCTGTACCACAGGCTGGTGTAATCTTCCTGTAGAGGGTCCGGAACAGAGGTAAACTAGTATAAAAATTATCCGCATACAGGTGGTAGCCTTTGTCCAGGATGGGGTAAATTAGTTGCCAAACGATTTTGTCACTTGCACCTAAATATTCTGGGCAATTAGGGGGATTCAGCTGGGAGTCCTTCCCTTCGTAGACCTTGAAGCTGTAAACATACCCCGTGGTTCGGTTGCACAATTTGTAGACCTTCACTCCATAGCGGGCCCTTTTACTGGGGATATATTGTTTTATTCCCAGCCTTCCTCTAAATTTTACCAGGGATTCGTCAATACATATATGCTGGTTGGGGGTAAATAATTGTGGAAATAATTCTGAAAAATAATTTAGAATTGGGCGAATCTTATAAAGCCGGTCATAATTTGGGGCATTTCAGGGGGGGCACTGGGTATTGTCATTAAAATGTAGAAATCTCATAATCATGGAAAGTCTTGTCCTGGGCATTATGGATGAGAAGACCGGCATGTGGTAGATGGGGCGGGTGGACCAGTAGGAGTGGAGTTCATTTTTGCTGTTTAGTCCCATGCAGAACACAAGGCCCAAAAAGGTTTTAAATTCATCCACTGTTACGTCTCTCCACTCATAGGGACGGGAATAATAGGAGTTTGGATTAGCCTGGATAAATTGGTGTGCATATAGGTTGCACTGGGCAACAATGGATCGCAGCATGTCCTCAGTAAAAACTAAATTTAAAAAAATCAATGGGAGAGAAATTTTGTGTGTCCACCTGGACTCCTGGTTGGGCAGTAAAAGGGAGAAACCTAGCTTCTCCTGAATTAGGAGGAAGCCATAAGGGGTGCTGGAGTGAGTAGGGAAGGCCGGCATGAGACCTAACCCTTTGGGGCTGAGGTACAGCGGTGCTGGTGGATGGCACTGGGGTGCTGGTGGATGACACTGGGGTGCTGGCGGATAGCACAGCGGTGCTGGTGGATGGCAAAGCGGTGCTGGTGGACGGTATTGCCTCCTCATCAACGCGCCTTCGTCTGGCGGGTGGACAATATTCCTCATCTGAGTCCAGCTCTAAAGGAACTTGCAGGAGAGAGCTCCCCATTGCTCTCCTCAGCTGCAAGAATACTGTAGGCCTCCTCAGCAGAAAAAGATCTTTTTGCCATTGTTGCAGCACTAATTGGCACTGATGACACATATGGCACTAATGAGGTGATGGGCACTGATGTCAGATGACACTGACGACAGATCAGGTGGCACTGATATGTGGCACTGGTGACAGGTTAGGTGGAACTGATATGTGGCACTGTTGACAGGTCTGGTGGCACTGGACACGTGGCACTGATGACAGGTCAGGTGACACTGATGACAGATCAGGTAGCACTGATATGTGGCACTGGTGGCAGGTTAGGTGGAACTGACGACAGGTCAGGTGACACTGATGACAGATCAGGTAGCGCTGATGATATGTGGCACTGGTGACAGGTTAGGTGGAACTGATATGTGGCACTGATGACAGGTCCGGTGGCACTGGTGGCACTGACATGTGGCACTGATGACAGGTCAGTTGGCACTGATGACAGGTCAGGTGACACTGATGACAGATCAGGTAGCAATGATAATATGTGGCACTGGTGACAGGTTAGGTGGAACTGATATGTGGAACTGATGACAGGTCAGGTGGCACTGATGACAGGTCAGGTGACACTGATGACAGATCAGGTAGCAATGATGATATGTGGCACTGATGACAGGTCCGGTGGCACTGGTGGCACTGACACGTGGCACTGATGACAGGTCAGGTGGCACTGACACGTGGCACTGATGACAGGTCAGATGCCACTTTGACACGTGGCACTGATTGGTGGCACTGACACGTGAAACTGATGACAGGTCAGGTGTATTTGTATGAGGTTTCCTGGACTCTTATGCCTAGTGAGCATTTGTGAGTAAAAATCAAGGCTTGTTTCCACTGCTTATCCGTGAAGGTGGTTTGAAGTGCAGCTTCCCAATGTGTGCAATCTTGTTGAGGCTCCTCTTCTCTAGGCTGTTGTAGCCAAGAGTACAAGAGCGATGTGGTTTTAGTTGTAGGGTCCCCTGCCAGGCAGAGGAGTTTGAAGGGTGTCATAGGCCTGAGTATCTTACTTTTCTCTAGAGGGGAGTATACATAACTATGCAGCTGGCAGTAGGCCCAATAGGATGGGAAATGTTGAGGGGATAGGCTTTGTTTCAAAAGATCAAAAGGTTTGAGTTTATTCTTAGTCAAGCAGTCTTGGTCCGTAGGCAAAGTAAGGAGGAGGTTCATACCAGGTGGGAAATCCGGATTATGAATGATAGGTGTAAGTGGGCCAGGGGAGGAGGACAGCCCGTGGGACCTAGTCACCGTGTGGAACATGTTTAGGGTTTCTCCTATCAGTGGGTGTTGTTGGATATGATGAGGCAGTTTTTTACTGTGGTATCCATGGTAAATATCTCAGAGGGGAGCCAGACAGGTTCTTTTCTAGGGCGACCCAATCTTTTTGCCCCGCGTTACAGTTCCAATCAACTATTCTGGCTAAGTGAACCCCTACTAGATAAAATTTGAAATTTGGGGAGTTCAATGCCCCCCTGGTCTTTGGGTTTAGAGAGGATGTTTAGACCAATGCACATTTTTTTGCCCATCCAAATGAAGGTGCGTATTACACCAAATAACGTAAAGACATAATGACAAACATAGATTTGGAAGAAAGACAGTTTAAGGTGAAAATCACGTCTTTGTTGTCTGTATGAATAATAATCCTTTTATCCTCAAAGAAATCTCTTCAAATTTCCAGAGCAAAGATGACTGGAAAGAGCTCCAGCAAAACAATGTTTTTTGTAGCTTTGTTAGCTATCCAAGCAGCAGGCCACTCACCGCAGCACCATTGAGTGCAGAAGATAGCTGCAAAACTACAAGATCCAGCGGCGTCTGTATATAAATACAGATCCGCAGAAGAAACAAAGACTTCCTGAAAAAATGACCTGCCATTATAATCGACTAAAAATTGTGACCATACCATCAGGTCATCCTTAAAATCAGAGGAAATGTGAATCTGTGATAAAGGAGACTTAAATCCGGACATAGCCAATGATAATCTTCTTGGAAAGATTCTGCCCATTGGCATTATACAAGTTGCAAATGCGAGGAGACCTAAAAAAGATTGTAGCTCTTTTAGTAAAACCTTCTTTCTCCTCAGAAAAAATGCAATCAAAGAAGCCTGGAAATTTTTAGAGGGGGAAGCCGATATTGAAACAAGGACGTATTAATAGTGATACCTAAAAATTCAATAACTGGAGATGGAAAAGCTGTTTTTTCCATAGCAAGAGGAATACCAATACATAAGAAAAAAATAAACGCAGTATGAGGGAACAAACAGGGGAATCAGCAGGACCAATAAAGAGGAAATCATCCAGATAATGTATTACACCATCATAACCGGAATCAAAAATAAGTACCCATTGCAAAAATGTGGAAATAATTTCAAAATAATGGCAAGTTAAAGAGCAACCCATTGGAAGGCACATGTCATAGAAAAAATAACCTTCAAAACAAAAAACCTAATGAATTAAAGATTCTTCAGCTATGGGTAACAGTCTAAAAGCTGATTGAATATCAGCTTTAGCTAATAAGGCCCCATGGCCACATTTTTTGGTGAGCTCAATTGCATCATCAAAAGTTGCATATGTTACAGAAGATGACAAAGGGTCAATTTCATCATTTAAAGAACCTCCTGTTGGAAAAGAAAGATTATGTATCAAACGATAGGCATTAGGTTCCTTTTTAGGTACTAAGCCCAAAGGAGACACTCGGAAGTTCTTAAAAGGAGAAGTAAATGGGCCGGCAACCCTTCCAGCTGAAACTTCTTTTATCAATTTTTTCCTAACTATTTCTTAATGAGTCAACATGGACTTTGAATTCTTTAAAACCTGACAACCAGAACCCGAAAAAACAGGTAGCTTGAAACCTGAAGATAAACCTTCAGTTAATAGCCGCGCCTTCCCCTAGTCTGGGTATAGCATTAGCCAATAAGACATGTTTCCCAACCTCACTGGTGTGCAGGCTTTTGGAATTGTCCCTTGGGAATTGATTATTTGAGGTCCTTTAAAACATTTAATTACCAGATGGTTACCAAAACAAAAAGAACATTCATGCCGGTAACGGCATGCATTTAACCACTTGCATTGGGTTTCATTATAGGCATAACACACACCTTTCTTGTATACTGATGTAGTGTTGGGATTAGTTGTAATTGGCTGTTTTGAAAAAACAGGTTTTTGAGTGGTGATGAGATTCAACCATAACCTACATCTTTCATCCCCCATTTAAGATCAGGATAAATTGTGATCTTCTGGTGGAAGGATTCGTCTTAGTTGAACCAACCAAGTCCGCCAAAACTTTTATAAGCTTCAAGTATGTGCTCTAAGTGTTGAAAAAGCCCGCTACATTTTTCTGGGTGTTTCTCACCCATAACTGCAGTAAAAAAATGCAGAAAGCCTGCAACCAATTAAAAAAGGATCTATTGACTGGGCGTCGCCTATTGTCATTCCCGCCCTCATCAGTTCTCCTGTCATGTTTAGTAGAAAATTCTTAAGAATTGGGCAATAGAGATAAAAGATCCAAAAACTCGCCTTTACAAATCTTCTCTTTAAAGCGGAGTTCCACCCTAAAGTGGAACTTCCGCTGGTTGGATTCCTCCCCCCCTCAGGTGTCACATTTGGCACCTTTCGGGGGGGAGGGGGAAGAGGACACCTGTCTTTAGACAGGTGTCCTTTTCCACACTTCCGGGAGTTCTGGCCGGCGGACGCGGCCGCTGACGTCAGAAGCCGGCTCCCTCCTCCCTGCTCGCTCTGCTACTGGCCGCCTGGCCAGTAGCAGAGCGTGGCAGAGCTCGCGCATGCGCGGTAAGGTGCCCGGCGTGAAGCTGTACTGCTTACACGTCCGGGTTCCCTTACCCGCGATGGAAGCGGCTGCACCCGTCCCCCGATCCGAAGATCGGCGGCGGGTGCCGACATCGCTGGAGTCCAGGACAGGTAAGTGTCCTAATGTTAAAAGTCAGCAGCTACTGTATGTGTAGCTGCTGACTTTTAATTTTTTTTTTTAGCCCGGACCTCCGCTTTAATAGAGGGAGCCAAGTGAAATCCTAATGGACACATTTCACAAGGCAAAACCTCTTTAAAAAACACTTCAGGAACAGAAGAAGCAGAAATAATAGGGTGTTAATAGACTCACAGTACTAACATTAGACACTGGAATAGGATTAGTAGATGAAACATTAACAGGAGAAGACAATACGGGTGTAACTTGCTAAGTAGATAAAGATTCATTGAATTTTGTTAAAGAAAAAATCAACAGATTAATTAATAAGTTCTGAGAGGACTCATCCACCTGAATAGGCTCTGAGTGTACAGGAACCACAGGAATACTCTCTCCCTGTGCAGGCCAATTGCCTGCTGCAGAACTCGCTGGAGATGCTGAAGGCTGAGGGGCCCTCACTGAATCCAGCCTGGATGGCCTGGATGCCTGTGATGCCATTGCCCTGCAACCGAGGAAGCTCGTCTGTCGCCAGTCACTGCCTGAGGTGAAGCTGCTCTGAACGTGGACGGGGAGAGCTGAGACCGCCCTCGTCCTTCATGGCTGCGGATTGGGGATGGCGAGAAACCCCGCCTTCTCTTCTTCAGCTGCCGGCCAGCACCCTGCGCTACAGGTGCGTCATCTTCCTCTTCCTCTGGTGGGCGGATCCTTTCCCTCTGTCCCGTTGCCGCTGATGACCTTGGCCTCTCAGATGGACAGCTCCGCTGAAGCATGCAAGCTGGTGAGTGCTGGGCTGGGGTGGGACTTGCTGGCTGGGTCTGGACAATCTTCGACTCCACTCTTCCTGGGGGCTCTTCCATGGCACTCAGTATCCTTAAGCCTCGTACACACGGGCCGAATGAACGGACGGTGCAAAAAAAAAAAAAGAAATGTCCAACATTTGGCCTGTGTGTATGTCGGTCTGTCCGACAGAAGCTGGCCATGTGTACCATAGGAAACTATGTTAAATGGACTGTAGTGCGTTTGGACTATAGTACTGCAAAACGCACTAAAAAAACGCATATGTGTGAACGTAGGTTAAATGGTAATGCAGGTTACTCTAGAGCAGGGGTAGGGAACCTGCGGCTCTCCAGCTGTTGTAGAACTACATTTCCCATGAGGCATTGCAAGGCTGATGGATACAATTACTCCCAGAAGCATGATGGGAAATGTAGTTCTACAGTGCAGTCCTCTTGATCAGTTTTACAAACATCATGCACACTGGCAGTAGAAACATGAATTTCTCTAGCATGCAACAGTGCTGTGTCTGTTTACACAGACCTTTTCTTGTGATGCTGCAAAAGTAAAATATTTATAAAGCTCTTGCCACTAATCAATATTGCAACATATCACTGACATGATATACTTGAAAACAGTGGCAGATGGCGGTTTTTCTGAGGGGTGGCAAATAACCACCCCCCGGTTGGGCTGGTGGCAAGCATTCCCACCACACCCTCCCACACCCCCCCCCCGCTCCCGCTCGGTTGGGTCACC
>BLSH010193008.1:246562-276183 GCA_018402905.1 Glandirana rugosa | reverse complement strand
GTTAAATGGTAATGCAGGTTACTCTAGAGCAGGGGTAGGGAACCTGCGGCTCTCCAGCTGTTGTAGAACTACATTTCCCATGAGGCATTGCAAGGCTGATGGATACAATTACTCCCAGAAGCATGATGGGAAATGTAGTTCTACAGTGCAGTCCTCTTGATCAGTTTTACAAACATCATGCACACTGGCAGTAGAAACATGAATTTCTCTAGCATGCAACAGTGCTGTGTCTGTTTACACAGACCTTTTCTTGTGATGCTGCAAAAGTAAAATATTTATAAAGCTCTTGCCACTAATCAATATTGCAACATATCACTGACATGATATACTTGAAAACAGTGGCAGATGGCGGTTTTTCTGAGGGGTGGCAAATAACCACCCCCCGGTTGGGCTGGTGGCAAGCATTCCCACCACACCCTCCCACACCCCCCCCCCCGCTCCCGCTCGGTTGGGTCACTCGCAACACACATCCCCCCCCCCCCCCCCGGCTCCTGCTTGCTCGGGGGTCTCCTCGGTCCTCCAACACTTACCCATCTAGGATCCAGGCAGGCAGCGGTCCCACGAGTGGCGGACGTCTCCTCCTCTGCATCACGACGGCTTCCGCCATGTGTCTCCTCCCTCCTCCTCGTAGGCATCCAATAGGATCACCTGTCCCAATTGGATCACCTTCCAGAGCCCACTCTATTTTGAAGCCTATTAGAGCCTCTGGCTCTAACCACATGATTTAAAAAAACACTGCCCCCATTAAAGTCCATGCATCTGGAGCCCTGCGTGTAGATTAGGGGGCCGGATGCATGGACAGGGGACTGGCACCTGTGCGCCCCTAATGGATGGGCCGCCACTGTTTGAAAACAAAAATAAAATATATATTATGGCTTACCAGTCCTTACATGTGATGGCTGTATTAGATTTCTTTTTACAGGCTAAGAATATTATAAAGCAAGTACAGAAAGTAGCTGTTGATCTTGCTAGATATGTAGTGTCTATTTCACTTCTTGTAAGCTTATTAGAAAGCACAAACAACCTTAATTTTCTTGTGAAAACTACTTTCATCAGCCCCTATTTAACCACTTCAATACCGGGCACTTAGAACACTTCCTGCCCAGACCAATTTTCAGCTTTCAGTGCTGTTGCGATTTGAATGAGAATTGCGCGGTCGTGCGACGTTGTACCCAAACAAAATTTTTATCATTTTGTTCCCACAAATAGAGCTTTCTTTTGGTGGTATTTGATCACCTCTGCATCATTTCTGATCACCGCTATAAACAAAAAAAGACTGAAAATTTTGAAAAAAAAAAAAACATTTTTTTTTGTTTCTGTCACAAAAATTTGTATAAAGTACATTTTCTCCTTCACTGACGGGCACTGATGTGACTACACTGATGGGCACTGATGAGGCTACACTGATGGGCACTGATGAGGCAGAACAGATTGGCACTGATGAGGTGGCACTGATAAGGTTGCACTGATGATGGGGCACATATACAGCACTGATGGGCGGCACTGACAAGCAACACTGATGGGCACTGATACGTGGCACTGATATGCGGCACTGATGGACACTCCTAGGCGGCACTGATAAGTGGCACTGGGCACTGATGGGCACTGATAGGTGGCACTTTTAGGTGGCACAGGTGGGCACTTTTAGGTGGCACAGGAGGGCACTTTTAGGTGGCACAGGTGGGCACTGATAGGTGACACAGGTGGGCACTGATAGGTGTCACAGGTGGGCACATCTAGGTGGCAGTGGTGGGCACAGATGCAACAAGCACTGTTAGGGATGGCACTGGCAGGCATCATACATGGGCACAGTGCCATCCCTACAGTGCACAATAATGCCCTTACCTGGTGGTCTAGTGGGGGCTCCCTGGTGGTCCTGGGCGGCCTCTGATTTCATTCCCTGGTGGTCCTGGGCGGCCTGTGTGTGATGTCCAGCGGGGGGGGCTCCCTGGTGGCCCTGATCCGGCTCCCTGGTGGTCCAGTGGGGTGATCCTGAGGGTGGCTATGCTGATAAATGTTCAGCGCAGCCCCCCCCTGTCAGGAGAGCAGCCGATCAATGGCTCTTCCTATTTACACTGTGATCAGCCGTGATTGGTCACGGCTGATCACATGGTAAAAGGCTTTGGATCGAAGCCTTTTACCTCGGTCGGTAATGCGGTGGGTCAGACTGAGGACGTCAATAGACGTCCAGTCAGGATAATGAGCCACCCTGTCGCGGTCACTGACGTCACTTCCGTCAGGGTGGTTGTGAGCTGGAACGCACGCCACACAACCCACGGAATGAGTACGCACTGATCTGATGCTTGTTTTAAAGACCGATTTTGTAAGTAGCTTTTAAATTTGCGCAATAAAATTGTTGATCAGCAGTTTGCACTATGGAATCTCTCTATTTCTTTTGAGTGCCTGAAGTTTTGGATTTCCCGGTTTGTGGTCCTGGTTGGATTGGAGTTTACCCCCTTCAGCCTGTTTGATCCACTGGCTGAAAAGCAGTGGATCCATAGCATCTGGTGAGTGCGGGCAATATAGGGGGTCACCAGTCACGCCTCACCATTTCACCTGGATGTTTATTTGAGCACTGAAGAAGCACTTTATTTGGAGCACTTTATTTGGAGCACGATTTACACGCTATAAACTGTTTACATTTATGAACTTTTTTGGACTTTATGGGTGTTTGGATTCTCTGTTTGGGGATTGGCGCTGATATTTGTACATCTAATAATGAGCCACCCGCCCAGACGTCATTTGTCAATGCGCCGGGCGGGAAGTGGTTAATGGAGGCAAGACATTTTGAAATCCAGCCTGGGTGTCAACCATGACTGTTGACCTAGATATTGTGGAGAAATAAACTTGGCTATGCAGGGGCCGGAAGTGGGATTACCATGCACAAATCCCGAAAAAAAAGATGCAGTCTCCTAAGTTAAAGTGTTGCCTTTAGGTTTATATATGCTTTAATTCTACAATGCAGATATTGACTTGTTTATAATTTTATAATTTTGTGTGATTGAACCCCTTGCATAATTACAGGTGGTGTTGGAGAAGAAAGTGCTTTCAACATTATTAGTAAGTCATCTTAGGTCTTGGATTTCTGATTATCTGCGGTAGTTGTGAGCATTTCAGCAGAACAGTTCTTTTCTATTCAGGACTATTCAGGACTATCAATGTTGCTTATTTCTAAGAAGTATGAGAGTCTTTTTGCATATGAATTGCAAAAGTGGGAACCCTTAGGCCCCGTTCACAACTGAGCGATTTTCTACTTGAGGCTTGTAGCTCAACAAGCTATCCCCCATTCATTTCAATGGCCCCTGTTCACATATAAGCATTCTGTCGCCTGAAGTAAAACACCTGACACTCAAAAAAGTACATGAGATTCTTTTTGGCAGATTACAAGCATTTTTGGCCCCATAGACTTCAATAGAAATGCCTGACTTGATTGTTTTACAAGCGTTTTGTCCCATGTTTCCTGCTCAAACAGTAGCTCTCCACCCCTAATTTCCCCTCCCTCTCTTCTCCTTAGTGCTTTCTATTGGCTAAACAAAAATGCTTGAGGATGTAAAATGCTTGTATAAAGCTGCCAAAATGCTTTAAAAATGCTAGAAAAATGCCAATACATCGCTACGCTGAAAGAAGCCATGTTTATCATTTCCAGCTATGCTGATACATACAGTATTTTTCCATGTGTGCACTTCTGTTCCCTAACCACAGCAGAGACTCATCCTCATGGTTACAAAGTGTTGGGTTCTCAGTACAGATCTTGCTCGAACTGTAAGCAGGAAAATGCATATAAGCATAATGCCAAAACGATATGATAAGGTCACGGAATGGTAGAATCCACATCTTGATCCAAAATAGAATTTGTGCATGAATTTGGAAAGTGGTGTTCACTCACAAACCACATGCAACCCGATAATGCTTAAGCAGGTTTGTAATGAGAAATTGGGCACAATTGTCTCCAGATGTGCAAAGCTCATAACTACCTAACCACACAGTTTCACGGTTGTATTTGCTGCCAAAGGTACATCTAAATGCTAGTTTGCAGAAAGTGTATACTTATGCAACAGGATATTTTGTGTTTTTGTCATTGTAATTATCTTTGCAAAGATCTCTTTTCAGTCTGACATGAAAGAGTATATTACTGGTTATCAGTGTAAAAAAAAATCTAAATTAAATCCATTGTGACACAATGTTTTATGACAATGAAACATGAAAACTTCCAAGAGGGTGATTAGGTTTTATAGGCACTGCGACTGTATGAAAGAAAATAAAGGAAATCTTTAATTCAAAAAATCTCAGTGGTTTCTAATTATTTTAGCTACTGTCATTTATGTGCAATAGGGCATATATAAATACAGATGCAGCAAAACTTTCATTGCTTGTGCTTTTAATACATAACATGATATTTTAATGAAACACAGCAATTAAATTAGCTATGCTTCCCTCTCTTTGCTAATGCTATTCCATTTGATGAATATTCCGCTGGCTCCCTGTAATGCAGTCATTATATCAAGCTGGAGACAGAAATTTTTGTCATCGGTAAAGCTCCAAGACACAGGCCTGTCTTTATGCTGCAGGTAAAACACTGTTGCACTGAGGTGATTAGACATTTATATTTACTGCAAGAAAAAAAATACCTGCAATTGTAGAGATATTTACATGAAATTCTACCCTCAAATTTCATTTGTAAGAAAATATTGGCATTTACATTTTTTTGTTTTATTAGGTTATATAACTTTTTTCATTAGTTAATAAAGAAAAAATGCATTTTTATTAACTCCTTATCTTCCTTCCTTATCTATGGGAAATATTTATTGTTAAATACAATGGTTTGCAGTAGCAAGCCCAGTAAGTAAGCTGGCCACAGATTGATAGAATTCCGAACAAAAATGCATAAGCCTGGTACACACATTCGTTTTTTATTGTTCAACCTAGTGTGCTAAATTAAAAATACTGAAAGGTTGCTGTACTATTTTAATGCAGCGATCTCCCTCGCTGTTATATCGTGCTCTGACAGGGGTCTGCCCCCCGGCCAGAACACACTGATCAGCGCTCACAGCCGTTGGCTGCCAGCACTGATCAGCTGCTGGTTTTCCAGCATGTCCCTTTGACAAAAGCCAGTCGTTGGACCAGCTTCTCTAAGACAGCTGTACACACTGTCCGAATGTCAGATCATTAGTACCCAGCACTCTGCAAAGCCTTAGGAAAATTCATACAAAAATTGAAAAAATAAATCAAAACATTCAAATATTGTTCGAAAAATTTTGTTTACTTTTAAAGTCTACTGAACGAAAACCACATACACTGCTCTTTTCAAGAAAAAAATGTCATCCTGCTTCGAATGTTCTCATTACTGTGGTTGAAAACGAATGCCAATTTGACTCACTAATGATTAAAAAACAAATCTTTCCCAGAGTCTAACGACCAAATACCCCCTCACCCCTGATGCAGCCAGCCCCCTAAACATCGCAGATGGTTCGGACACCACCATTCTTGAACACATGATAACCCCAACAAAGAATTCACCACAAAAGACTGAAGATGACAAGTGACTTTGCCACCCCGATCTTACTGTCCCGCAATAGAAGGTGCACCTAACTAACTACTGCTTAGTTTAATATTGTTTAGTTTGTTTTCAATAAAAGTTTTCTCCGACAACATGAAACAAACAAAAGAGGAGACTCAAGGTTGCCCTGGTGGGTCAGATCCCTGGGCCCCTACCCAATCACAAAGCTCCCATTTGGGGTGGTTGGGTGGTCTGGAGGCGGGGGGGCGACCCCCCCAGGGCAACTCGATCAATTGTCATAAGGAGAAACGGTTACACTCAACAACCTAAAGCCCCCATTTCTATCGACTATTGTGAAACTATTGCTGTTGGATGATAAATGACGTCTACAGTTTTCATATGACCACCCTGTCTATAAAGATGTACACAAAAATGTAATAGACTTTTTTCCTGTAACCAATGTCTTTTCAAGAAAGTTGCATACTTTTGTCATGTATTCTGAAAGTATTACCTCAATAAAATGGTTTTGGAAAAAAAAAAAAAAAAAATCTTTCTTAGAGCATTCTTTTCCTAAGACTTGAAATTCTACCCATCTACAGTATGACCAACTGAATCAATGGATAAGGACTTCAAACTTGAACTCTGCAGAAGAAACCTGAATTCAAACAGAAAAAGCAGGTATTTGTAATAGAGAATTATGAATTTAATTTAAATTACAAACATCAAAAGTACAGAAATCTTTTTTGTTTACAAATACAGTCATGTAAGCAATACAATGTATGCATTGGATCATCACGCAGAATGACTGGAAGTCAAAATAAACAGTACATGCATCAAAGTTCAAAATCATACAAAAGTAAAATAAAAAGGAGTAAAAAGATCATACAAGACAAAACTATCACAAAAAAAGCCTGAAGATGACCAAAATTCGATAAGAGGTTCCAAGTATTGCCAGTTGGCTGGCAACTGTAATGCTAAAGAACTAGGCTTGTTAAATGAAAGTGTATTCTGGATATAACAAACCACTAAGAGGTAACCCTATGTGATGTTTCTATTACTAGACATTCCAATAGTCCCCTTTATTATTAAATAGTGTTATGGAATCATAAATAGTATGATAAATACACTCCATTACCTTGATTCTCTCCATCCTAGCCAGAACTGGGGCCCAATGAGTTTCAGTGAAGTGCCAGTTCAAAGCTATAACCCTCAAGCTGCACTGCATAAAGTGAGAAGAATGTATGGGATAGGAACAAACAAAAGGCACATTGGCAAGGTGAGAGTAATTGGGAATCCAGCAATGCCACATGGGGTGTAATTTCTTGCAATTGCAGAAAGTGTGGACAAAAGTGCTTAAGTCCGGGCATCTGTAAAAACAGTTAGCTGGAACAGTTGGATTAAAGGCACAAACTTTAGTGGGGATCAAGTACCACCATGTAATTTTAAGGCCGTCGCCCGCACCGATATAGACCTGGTATTTTTTCAAAGGTTTGTTAGCATATCAAGCCATTCTTCTGAGGAAAAAGACATATCCAAATCCGACTACCCTTGGGACATTGGAATAGACTTTTCTGGAAGGTGCAAGCCATTAACATTTTGATATATAAGGGCGATAACGCCTCGTATGAATCTTTTTTTTTTTCTTTAATCAGAAAAGTTTTAATGAACAGTATCATTCAAGTACACTTCCAGGTACATCAACATTGTGAAGCATTCAATATATTAACAGTGTCATAGCCATGAACTTAATGATTTAACAGTGTACATTCGCTTTTACATTAGTCTATGTTTTTCAGTTCTCTTCCCCAATCCTTAAGAAATTAAGGTGTCCGTTTATAAAGCAGTGTAAAAAATCCACTGCACAGTTCTCCGGCATTCACAGTGGAGATTGTTCTCCTCTGTGTGCCTGTTTATTAAGCGGTGTAGATCCCTTCACAGTTTGTGAAGTGATCTACAAACGCTTCAAACTGTGGAGAACACCCCCTGATACTGGAATCCCGTGAGACATTACAAGATTATGGCACCAAAATTAACAGAAACTCAGAGATGTCGGTTTATTAAGCAGTGATAAATTATCACTGCTCAGTAACGGACATTCTCAGAGGAGCCCGTCCAAATAGTAAATAAAATTATTAGCCCCCCTACACTATATATATGTATACATAAACACACACATTATACATACATATATATACACGTATATATACACACACATCATATACATGTATATGCATATATACACATATACAGGGCAGGGGGACATGGCTAATGTGTTGGGGGGGTCTGACCGAGGCAGGAGGAAGTCTATAATCTTCCTCCTTCCCAGGGATTCCCTCTTCACCACCCCCCAATTCTCCACCTCTGAGCTGGTGAACCGGGGAGGGTGAATTCTGACCCAGATCGCCAGTGAAGTGCGGAGATCGCAGCTTCATAAACTGGCCGTTTCTGTGTCAGTCAATCACAGTTCTCTGTGTGCAGAGATAATCTGTGGAGAACGTGTTCTCTCCCCATTATCTCTGCTTTATAAACTGAAAATGAACTGTGATCAGCAGCGATCCTTGGGATCACCGCTGATCACAGTTTTATAAAAGGACACCTATATTATCCGGTTGGACTCTGCAGTAACCTCATCATTACCAATTCTTTGGGTGCTAACTCTGGGATGTTAAGCCAGAGGGCCCATAGTTTCTCAAATTTAGTGGGGCGACCTCTATGTTGGTATATATATCTCTCTAGGTGTAGCATATTTCCCATGTGGACAATCCACGTTATAATTAAAGGGGGATTAATAGACTTCCAATGCAGCAAAATATGTTTCCTGCCCTAAAACAAGGCTCTGGAGAAGGCCAGTCTAGTCACCTCTTCGGGTATCACCTCCTGCAATACCCCCAACAGGCAATGCAGCGGGTCCAGTGGCACATTTTCTTGGAAGACAGTATTAGGTGTGGATACAACCGTGTTCCAGTAGCAGTGCAGTTTTGGGCACCGCTACAGGAGATGGATCAGATCTCCAGGGGCCTGTCTACACCTGTTACATAATGGGTGAAGCTTCACTGAGGTGTAATGCACCCTGAGCAGGACGTACAGTTGTGACACCTTTTGCGAGACATTCAGGGAGCACTGGTTCACCACCTGCATGGCCTCTGGCCATTGATCCTCTGTCAGGTCGCCCATATCCTCCACCCATTGGGACATCTCCTTAATGGGGTGTGTTTTCAAAAAGTCCGTCAGTAACATATCGTAACAGTGAGATATAAACCCTTTCATTGCAGTCGTGGTCTCATATGAAATATAGGGGTGGGAGACAGTGACCAATCAGTGGCATTCCCCTGTGCCTGTACTGCAAATAACTGCTAATTGTAGATCGTAGTAATACATATAGTCTGGTATGCTAAACTCATTTTGAAGGTCCCTAAAATTCTTTCGTTTCCCGGCTCGAATTATCTGGGAGAACAGGGCAATTCCTACGGTAAGCCACCTAGGTCCTTGCTGGATCTTGGCCAGATCATGATACATGCGGTTCCCCCAGATCGGGCTGTACTCAGTGTAACCCATTACTTGCTGCAATTGTTTTACCTTGTTCCAAATTTTCTGGACTAGAGCAAATGTTGGCCTGCGTCTGTTGTTTTGATGAAAGAGTTGCGCTTCTAGTCCCATAGGGATGGATTCCGCCCCTGTGCCGATAGGAATAAGACGGGCAGAGGGACTTTCGGGGTTAGGGGACATGCAACCAATAAGGTGTTGAAGTTGGGAAGCTATGTAATAAATCCAGGGATTCGGGAGGGCTAGGCCTCCTCCATCTTTCGGGCGATGGAGTTGTTCCAACTTGATTCTAGGTGGGCGTGTTCCCCACAGCAGCGCTCTAAACAGGGAGTTGACTATTCGGAATGTCTTTAGGGGTATCACTACAGGTGAATTATGGCGAACATATAAAAGTTGGGGCATGAGTATCATCTTAATTAGGTTGGTTTTCCCTGGCAGGGTGTTAGGAAAAATGGCCACTCCCAGCCTCCCGTGTGCATTGTGCCTGGGTGCGCCAATGGCGCCAAAACACTCTATTTAGCTGGTCAGCACCCTGCAGCAGATGCTGTCTGTTCTACAGCATTGCAGTGTATTTCCCATGGCTTGTTTGCTAATACTTCCTGTATCTGTGACCCGGCTTGCCTGACCTTCGTTTGAACTCTGCCTGCACCGCCCTTCAGCCTGTCTACAACCACGCTTCTGCCTGACCCTCTTGTGCCTCAGCTGCCCGCCAACAACCCTGCCTGTACCTGACGACCCGCTTGCCTGCTCCCTTTGTACAGCACTTGCCCGCTTGTTACCGACCCGGCCTGCTTTACCAGTCTTCTGTCTGCACAAGCTCCTGGAGTATCCTAACAACACCATCTGCATCCATACCAGCCCTCATGCCCCCCTGTGCTCTGGAATCTCCTGTCTGCTCTATCAGGGGTTTCTGAACCAGGGCCGTTATAGAGGTTGTGCTCTGCACAATCACACTCCCCCACAAGGTACGTGACACAGGGAGAGTTTAAGATTGTTCCATATACGAATTTTATCTCTAAACCGTGTTATCATAGGGTATATGTTATGGCAACAGTGTTCAGGTATGAAATCCACCTGTACCGGTTCATTATCCAACAACATTATGGCTGATTTGGTGCAATTGGTAGTGAGACCCGAAAAGTGACCAAACTGTGAGATAATAGTCATACCATTAGATAAGGATGAGGAGGTGTCATCTAGGTATAGTAGCAGATCAGCAGCGTAAAGCATGATTTTTTCATGCAATTCATCGTAGCGGAATCCAACAATATTTGGGTTATTTTGCAACAGAATGCCCAGGGGCTCACTCGCAATTGCAAAGAGCAGGGGGGACAGGGGGCAGCCATGTCTAGTTCCCCTGCCCAACGCAAAAGCCAGTGACTGCTGGTCGGACGCCCTAATTGCCGCCTGTGGGGAACTATAGAGGAGATGCACCCAGCCAACAAAGCGCCTGCCAAAACCGAATCGGGACAAAACTGCCCACAAGTAAGACCAGCTGTCAAACACCTTGTTAGCGTCTAATGAGAGCAGCGCACTCTGTCCCACGGTGTCAGCCTCAGATTGCATGTTCAGGAATAATCTCCTGAGATTTGTTGCAGTGGACTTTTGAGGCATAAAGCCAGCCTGGTCTGAGTGAATAATTGAGAGGATGTATTTATTTACTCTAAGTGCCAGGTCATTGGCTAAAATCTTTATGTCACTCTGTAGTAGGGATATAGATCTATATGAACTAGGGTCAAGTGGGTCTTTTCCCAGTTTCAGTAGTAGCACACCGCCCTGGACATTGAAGGGGGCAGTGAACCAGTCTCAGCAGATGCATTAAAAACCTTTAGCAACCTGGGCAGGATCGTTTCCCCATAGGTGGTATAAATCTCCATGGGAATACCTTCATCCCCAAGGGCCCTGCAGGTGGGAAAAGAGCAGCCCGCTGTCTGCAACTCCTCCAATGTAAGGGGGGCATCCAGCTCATGCCTAGCAGCTTTTGACAAGGATGGAATGGGTCTGCGATCTCTGCGATCTCTGCAAGATATGCAGCTAGTGACTCTAATGAGTAGTTCTCTCTGGACTTATATAAATCTGTATAAAATGCAGAGAGCTCTGTGACAATTTGGTCTGTGTTTCTAACTATTCTGCCAGTAGGAGACCGGACGGCCTTGATAACCAGGGAGGGCTGTTGTGACTTAGCTATCTTTGCCAAAAGGCGACCCGTCTTCTCCCCCTCCTCGTAAAAAGACATCTTTTGTGAAGATCAGTTTCTTTTCCACGGTGGAGAATCTCAGCCGGTCCAGAGAATTCATTTGAATTCAGTACATATGCTAGCTCGTACTGTCTCACCTGGCCTTCCATTTGCTCAATAAGAGCAGAGGAGTTGTGCTTGACAGCACCAATCTCAGTTATGAAAATCCCCCTAAGGTATGACTTGAAGGCTTCCCATTTCATTAGTTCATCATCCTATTGGTCATGAGTGTGAAAGAAGTAAGCAATCTGTTGGGTTATGCGTTCCTGGGAGGGGAACAGCTGGAGCCAAAAGGCATTCAGTTCCACAGAGCTCTTGACAAAGTCGAGGGGGGGGGGCCTAGTGGTTAACCAAAGTGCTAAAGGAGAGTGGTCTGAGACCCCTCGGGGGAAGTACTCCACTTTAGTGGTGATGGGAGTACATGAGATGATCCCAAGCATAAATCAATGTGGGACAGGGAACCATGTGTCTTAGAGAATTGTTTAACATGAGGGTTTCTAAGGTGCCATATGTCTAGCCATCACACCTCTGCCAAGAGTCGACTAAGGGAGGTGCCCTGTCCCTGAGTTTATGACAGAGAGTGGTGGATGCCTATCTAGGACTGTGTTTAGATAGCAGTTAAGGTCTCCCATAACTAGGGCAGGTATATCAGTTTTATCGGCCAGGTAAGACAGTAACAATTGCAGTACTTCTCTAGAAAATCGAGGAGGAATGTATATATATGCTAGTATCAACGTCACAGTATATAACTTACAATGCAAAAATACATAGCGACCCATCGGGTCTACTGCTGAGTCCAGAGCCTGAAATGCCAAGGCTTTGTGAACTAATACACTCACCCCACGAGAGTAAGCAGTATGTGTAGAGTGGTATGCACTACTCATCCAGGAAATACTTAAGCAGGTTACCATGTCCTGCGTTAAGTGGGTCTCTTGGAGACCTATTATAGCAAGGTGAAACTTTTTGAGACAGGAATTAACCATGGTGCGCTTTAATGGGTCATTGACTCCTCGGATGTTCCAAGTGACCATGGGAGTATCTGTTATATCAGCCATGATTGAAGGTCATGAGGTGCTAGTCCCCCCACCATTTGAGAGTTCATGCATAGGTACTGTGGGTAAGGGAGGAACACAGGCAGAGAACTGGAAATTTAGGGTGACCAACAAGGTCATGTCACTGGTTGTACCCGGAAATTATTTAAGTTGAACAAATAGGTGCAACAGTGCACAACATGTTTAGTATTGTAAACTTAAGAATAGCAGGTCTTTTCCTCTGTGACCAGTATCTCCCTTGGTAGATGACTCCTTGTGTGCCAACAGGGCACATGAACTGACGCCATTTAAACTGTGGCCGTAGGGATGACAACCTGTGTGGCTTTGTACATTCACGAAAGCAGCACAATAGATTGATGAGAGTAGGGGTGACATTTGTTTCCGTCGCTTTAGTGAGAGAAATGGATTAATGTCCCTCCAAGAAGCATGAGTTGTAAAAGTACTTCATTAGTGGTTGCTTACTGACTAGGGGAAGGGTCGCCATGTCCATCAGGTTCTGTCTGCAGCTGGGCGTCTGTGTCTAAGCTCCGGTTGGTGACGATCTAGCCACGTAGCTGCGTCTGGAGCAGTTTCCAAGAAATGGGTTTGGTTACCCTCTGTGACCCACAGCCTGGCAGGGTAAAGCATAGCATACTTCATTTGGAGATTTTGCAATCTTTTTTTAATGTCAGCATACTTGGAGCGTCGGCGGTGAACCTCAGCAGAAAAATCAGGAAAGAAGGAGATTTTAGCTCCATTATATTGTATTGGGCCTTTTTCACGGGCTAGACGCAGGATGATTTTCTGGTTTTTATAATTCAATAGGCAGGCCAGCATGGAGCGGGGTGGGTTGCCCAGGGGGAGGGGGCGGGGGGTAGTGTGGTGTTCTTGTAACCACTGTTCCACAAATTCTGTGGGGTCTTGGCCCCCGACTCTCTCTGGCAGTCCTGCAATCCGGACATTATTTTGCCTATTTTAGGCGATTATCAATGTCGTCGGTTTTGTTGGTGGCTTGTGGGGCCTGCTGTGCAGCCTGTCTGGAGTCACATATGGGGGGGGGCATCTGGTCCTCCAAATCACTGACCCTGCCCTCCACAGCGGTGGTTCTCTCTCTAATCTTTTGGAGGTCTTGGCAAAGAAGTGACATTGTTTCTTTAAGGCCCCCGAACTGCTCTTTGAGGTTCACTACTGTGGCAGTGCATTTATGCACTGCATGTAAAATGTCACTTAGTGTTGGTTGGTCAGTGTCCTCAGTAGGCATATCAAAGATGTCCTACGTAGGGACTGGGGAAGCAGTCAGAGGTATGGTGTCATCTAAGGCCTCAGGGCTCTCCAGGCCAGAGGGTCCCAATGTGCGCAGGAGGGCTGGAGTTTCTAACAGCTGTGAGCCACCAACACCAGAGAGCTTCTGGGCATAATAAAGGATTGTTGTTCCTTCCCCTGCTGCTTGTTATTTTTAAGTGCCTGACCGCCTGTGTCTTTAGCCTTGTCCGTGGAGTGAGGAGCGCGCTGCGGCTGTGGGGTGTCACGCCATCTTGGAATTCCATGGCTGCCGCAATCGCGGCTTCTTTCTACCCTTTACGGGTCATTATTTGCCCTGAGAGATGTAACAGTGAGACCGGAGGATTCCTGGGGTCTGTGGCTGGTGATTTAGGTCAGTTTGGAGCAAAACGGAGTAGGAGAGAAGGATTGTTTCAGGAGATCACAGTGGGAGCTCTATGGTGAGCTTTATGATCTTCATATGGCCTGCTGGCCACTCCCTCCAGGAATCTTTTTTAAGTCTCTTGTAATCCCCTGCATAGCAGCACCCTGACTGATAAAGATAGGGTTAGCTATCTGAGTGTTTTCTTTTTGCACAGTCCATTCTTTGCAAAAAGGAGAGAGATATCTGCTTCAGTGTGCTAGTGCACCTTCTTGTCCAGTCATGGGCTGAACAGGTCCTATATCAAGCTGTTTTCTCAATAAACAGCTAGAGCCAAAACTACCAAAACT
This sequence comes from Glandirana rugosa, assembly GCA_018402905.1. Lineage (NCBI taxonomy): Eukaryota > Metazoa > Chordata > Amphibia > Anura > Ranidae > Glandirana > Glandirana rugosa. Next base: position 261,884 of record BLSH010193008.1, on the reverse strand, counting down.
ATTTTTTTTTTTAAAGAAAAGTATGGGTTTACACTTTTTATCTTCATCCTATTGCTTGTAAGCTGCTACATAAAAATCTTTTCAGCCCTTTGAGAAGTGCATCCTTTCTGTTAGGCTTCATGCACACAGGGCATTAAAAAAAATCCTAAAAACATCAGTAGCTTATTAGTGATTTTTTCAGCTTTTATTAGCGTTATATTACCATTTTTTCGTGTTTTTAAAGGGCCAGCTTTTTTTTTCCTGTCCTCAAATGATTTAAAACTTCCAAAAACGTTGGGGACCGGTGTTTAGCCGCGTGTTTGAGCATTTTTACAGCTGAAAAACATCTCTCAGAAGCCACTGGTCTTAGGTATTTTTTACAGCCCAAAAACGTGCCTGCTAAAAACAGTTGATAACAGCCTATGTGTGCATGAACACATAGGATAACATGATGGCTAGTTTATTGACTGTAGAAAAAAATGTTTGCAGCTAAAAACAGCTGCTGTAAAACAGTCAAAAATGTCCTGTTTGCATGAGGCCTTAATATACAGGTAATTATTTACCTATGGGATGGGCTACAGTGTGGCCTGGTTTCACATCCTGGCAATCTTGTCAGGATATCTCCCCCTTCCTTCTCCTGTGTTTCATTACTGTTGCCTCTGGGCTGTCCGTGCACTCTCGAGAATTCATATAGTAGCAGTTTCTCTCCCCCTTCTTCCCCTCCCTCCTCCTCCTCACACAGCGCACAGCTCATGTCAGATTTTCTTACAGACAGCCTTTATCTGCACACTGGGTAGCTGGCTGCTACGCTGCACAGCCATTCTTATCTGGGAACTTCACAGGTTAGAACCACAGCATAGCATCCAGCTACACAGTGTGAATATAGAGGCTGTCTGTAAGGGAATCCAATCTTAGCTGTGTACTGTGTGAGGAGGAGCTGTGCTGTCTGTACCCAGGCTATGTGCAGTGTGGGGATGTGAGAAGGAGTTTGGCAGACACAGCATTCATGTAAATGGGGGGGGGGGGCAAAACCAAAATTTGGGGGCTCAGCCTTCCCCAATACCCTTTTCCCCCTGACCCAGACTCATGTCTATGCCACTTCTGTATTTTTCCACTTTTAGATTTTGGACAAAGTAAGGAAGAGCTAAAACATTTGTCTTTTTTTTTTGTGCTCCTCTATTGAGATTTCTTCTAATGTGGTAATTGGGGTAGTATGTAATCTATCTAACAGGGATACAGGGAGTAATTATAGAACATTTGCATATTTTGAGTATAGTGGGGAAGTGTTAGAATGTCTGTCTGATTTTTATTGTCATCTGTGTCCCCATTAGCATGATGGTAGCATACCTCTGTCAATTATTGTAATTGTGAGATACAATAACAATATTGAAGTGGTATAACCCCAAAACCAAAAAATGGAATATATTGCAGCTTACCAATCCTTAGATGTGGAAACTGAATTTGTTTTCTTGTTTTACACTTTTTCCCCATGATTTCACATGGTGATCCAGCCAGTGACATACCTCCAGCATTAGAGTGCCTACATTCTGGATGAATGAGCACAGGGGAGCTTTAGACAGCAGCATTGTCATGCTGAGGAAGGGAGTGTTTGATGTTTCAGCAGATTTAGATACACTAACAGAATGAAGCCAAACTCCAGCTTACACTGCAGTTACACAAGCAGTTACAGCAACAGCTTTTTTTTCTCTTTTGAGACAAAAGTTTTAAACAAATAAATAAAAGCTGGTCATTGTAAGCACCTCTGCCAGTGATAAATGGTTTGTCTGAGCACTCAAATTGCTACTTTGCAGGAGAGCTTGTTCTGTTGAACAGACTTACTGACAGGATCAATAGGTGAAAATAAAAGAAAGAACGCCTAAAAAAGAAAACAAATGCACACATCACATCTAAGAATTGGTAAACTGCAATATAATATACATACATATATATAGTGCCTTGAAAAAGTATTGAAATTTTCCACATTTTGTCATGTTACATCCAAAAATGTAAATGTGTTTGATTGGGATTTTATGTTATAGACAAACACAACGTGGCACATAATTGTGAAGTGGAAGGAAAATGATAAATGGTCTTCAAAATGTTTTACAAATAAATATCTGAAAAGTGTGGCATGTTTATTATTATTATTCAGCCCCCTTTCCGTTGATACCCCTAACTAAAATCTAGTGAAACCAATTGCCTTCAGAAGTGGCATGTTGTAGGGATGCTTTTCTTCAGCAGGGGAAGGGAAGCTGGTCAGAGCTGATGGAAAGATGGATGGATCCAAATACAGGGAAATCATGAGGAAATCAGAAGAAAACCTTTTACAGTTTGCAAAAGACTTGAGACTGGGGCAAAGGGTCACCTTCCAGCAGGACAACGACCCTATACATACAGCCAGAGCTACAATAGAATGGTTGATTAAGCATATTCATGTGCTAGAATGGCCCAGTCAAAGTCCAGACCTAAATCCAATTGAAAATCCGTGGCAAGACTCAAAAATTGCTGTCCACAGATGCTTTCCATCCAATCTGACAGAGCTTTGAGCTATTTTGCAAAGAAGAATAGTCAAAAATGTCACTCTCTAGACGTGCAAAGTTGGTAGAGACTTTCCCAAAAAGACTTGCAGCTGTAGGGGGGTTGAATACAAATATATATTAATTTTATATATATATATATTTCCTGGACCTCCTCATGTCAGCCTACTATGTGTCTGCTCCGCCCCCTCTGACCCCTTCAGGACAACCTCTTTCCAAGCCTATAAGAGGCGGCTGTCTGCCCCTATGCAGTGTTCTTTTTTTCGTCCTCGCTCTGGACGCCTCTTGAATATATATATATATATATATATATATATATATATATATATATATATATAAATATATATATACACACACACAAGAAGAAGCACGGTAGTATACTTACTGCAAAACCTTGTAATGTCCATGCGATCCTGCTCGGGTTCATGCACTCTCCTGAGTTCAGAGGACCCCCTGTCTGGGCTGTAAATCTCCCTTTGTGGTGGTACCCGTGGTGCTGGGTCTCAGTTCAGCAGTACAAATGACTGCCTGTGTACACCGGCCTCTAGAGAGCAGTTAAACACTGCGGGTATGGGCTGTGCGGAAATTTGGTGAAACAGCAGGCAGGCAGAGTCTCAGTTTCACAGCATAAATGACTGCCTGTGTACACCAGCCTCTAGAGAGCAGTTAAACACTGCTGGTACTGGCTGTGTGGCGCATTGGTGAAACAGCAGGCAGGCTGAGGCTTGTAGTCCCACAAGAACTCTCAGGAGGTTGCTGAGAGCGGCCGCTTCCTGGTATGATAGTAATGCCCTCTCCCATGCCCTGGTTCCTGCTTCCCTGCTGTGATTACAGCACCTGTAGCTCCAGCTTGTCTCAAAAACACTGCCTCTGTGGTGAGTGATGTGGGAGCTCAACATGGCTGCTACCTTGGGTTGTTGGATAGATCTCTGGCTGTCTATGTGTTCCCAGATATCCTAGGTCCTCCTGCCTGCCTCTATAGCACTTAAGAATGCATGGAAAGGTTTTCTATTTTTAAAGTTGTTTTTTTTTTTTTGTTTGTGTTTTGTTTCTGTTGTTTTTATTAGTTTTTTTTGTTTTTAAAAGAGTGCATTCTTCTTCTCTACACAGAGAGAAGACCCAGATGCAGGATAAATGCCCACAGTGAAGACCTAAAAAGCTGCATCACTCGCAAAGAGAGAAGCGCTCAAATCGTGATAAGTCGGGTCAGAGGAGTGGTCGGCGGCGGGATAAAATCCCTGTGGAATGACACTCCAGATCAACCTCACCAGTGCCTCATTGCAGTGCCTTGAGCCCAGGCTAATTGCTGTTGCAACACCAAAAAGCGACCACTAGCATGTGCATAAGCAATGACGCAGATCCTCTTCATCTTCCTGAAGGGCCTCGGCCCGGGAAGAGGAGAGGGCCTGCTGGGCATGCGAGGCAAACTCCCTACCAGGGAGGTGTGTATACTTCTCTTGTTTGAAGTAAGCCGCGTGTGATAATGCAGCAGATGCACGCCAGGTGAAGCACTATGTTAAGGAGGCAGTCAAGGCCGATTTAAAACCGTATCTAAGAGATCTCGGTCTAGGCGGCACTCATCAGCTTCAGAATCAGAGCCAGATGCAACATATCAGGATTCTGAGTCAGATCTGGAACCAGACACTCATGCATTTGATTTTTCCTTGATTTCTTCTTTGGGCCTGATTCGCACCTGTGCATTTTTGGTGCATTTTGCGGATTTGCACTACAGTCTATTTGGCGTTGTTTCCTATGGAACGCGTTCTGTGGTGTGGGTCTGCGGGATGCGGGGGATGCATGGGTGTGGGTCGAGCCTAAGACCCCTTTCACATTGAGGCGCTTTTCATGTGCTTTCATGCTAAAAAGGTGCCTGAAAAGCTCACGAAAACCTATTTCTATTAAAATCGATGAATGCTTTCACACTGGGGCAGTGCGCTGGCAGGGTGGTGAAAATACACCCCTCTCCATTGAAATGAATGGTAAGCTCTTCAAAAGTGCCTGAAAAGCTCTTCAAAAGCGCTCAGTGTTTTTCGGGCAGTTTAAAGGTGCCTCGGTGTGAGAGGGCCTTTAGTGGAGTCAGTAAGGAGGCTATGAAATGGAAAGAGGGAACCTCACCCCCTAAAAAACAGCGAAAATATTAATCAGACTTGAAAAGGTTACTCCTGTCCTTCCCATAAATTTTTTGAAATACAGGAAATAATAGAAGATGAATGGGCAAAGCCTGATAAAAGATTGAACATCCACAACAGGGTCTCAAAGTTGTACCCTTTCCGCTCTAAGGATGCTGAGCTTTGGGTTTCCACGCCTAAGGTGGATGCCTCATTACAGAGACTAGGTCGGCACATCACTTTGCCTCTACATGACTCAGTATCCTTCAAGATCTGATGGATCGTAGGATAGATACAGATCTCAAAAGAATGTACACAGTAGCAGGAGCGGCCTGCAGGCCAGCTATAGCATTTACCTCAGTGACGGCAGCCTTAAAGGTGTGCATTGCAGAGTTAGAGACCAGTTTTTTGGGTTAAGTGATGGGAGATGAAGGTTACCCCCTTTGCAGTCCATTAAGATCACAGTGTATTTTCTAGAAGAAGCAGCCGTGGACCAGGTCAGGATGACCGTGAAATTGATGGCTCATTCTGTGACGGCGCGCAGAGCCCTATGGCTGAAGCATTGGTCAGCGGATAGTGCTTCCAAGCACAGTCTTTGCTCAATTCCTTTCGATGGGAAATTTTTTGGCAAGACCTTGGAGTCAGAGGTTCAACGAGTTTCTGGAGGGAACTCGGGGCTTATTTCGCAGGAAAGGAAAAGATTTCCTAAGCCCTTTCCTCCTTCTGAGAGATCTAAAGAAAGTTTCGGGGAAGCTTCCGCGTACCAACCGGGGCGACCGGCAGAAGAAGTTTAAGATGCCTGGGTCTTGGACATCAGAGGATATTGCCTAGAATTCAAGGAAAGACCTCCCTAGTCTCATTCTGTGGAGACCTGGATTCCTACTTGTCCAGAGAAAAGGGCGTTGTTTATTAATGTATGTAAAGAATTTATTGGCATCTCAAGCAATTCTGCCAGTTCTGGAGCACGAGAAGGGAGAAGGACTCTATTCTCCTCTGTTCTTGGTAACAAAATCCTCAGGAGGATTCAGGCCAGTCCTGGACTTAAAAGCCCTGAATGCCTTCATGAAAGTCTCTTCATTCAGAATGGAGTCCTTGCAAACCATCAGTGTCCATTGTGAAGAAGGGAGATTTGCTAGTGTCAATAGATGCCTACCTACATGTGCCCATAAGTGCATCACACCATCGCTTCCATTTCCAACTTCGTTGTCTGCCATTCGGGCTGTGCACAGCTCCAAGAACATTTTCAAAAGTTTTGGCAGTGGTCATCCCTATCTTAAGAATCAGAGGCATTCAAATTTTTCCTTATCTGGACGACATTCTCCTCCGGGCCGCATCAAGTCCCTCCTTCAACAGCACTTGCTGATAACCTGCAGCACGATCAGATGTTTCGGTTGGTTAATCAACCATCGCAAGAGTCAGTTGCAACCAGCTCAAGTCCTAGAGTATCTAGGAATGCAATGCTACACTACCCAAGGTCGTGTATTTCTGCCTCTCAGGAAGGTTGTGGAAATTCAGACCAAATCGGAAATAGTAATGACTAGGCCATTTCTGATGGCCAAGGAGTGTATGCAGTACCTGGGCCTGTTGTCTTCCACCATCCAGGCAGTACCCTGGGCCAGATGACGGAAGGGGAGATTTCAATACAATTTTCTCCATCAATGGGATCGCCACTCGTTAACCCAGAAGATCTACCATTCAGTACCAATAAAACGGTCTCTGATGTGGTGGAAGATATCTCAGAATCTATACAGCGGGGTGTCTCGCGGACCTCCAGTTCCAGTAGTGCTGACTACAGATGCCAGCCTAGTAGGCCGGGGAGCTCATTCCTTAGGCCAACAAGTACAGGGCAAATGAGAGGCATCTCTATCTCAGCATTCAAACCTGTTAGAATTAGAGGTCATTCGGCACACTCTAGTAGCCTTCCAATCGATTTGGCAAAAGGGGCAGTCAAAGTTCTTTCCGGCAACAAACCATGGCAGCCTACATGGCCCGGCAAGGGGGCACCAGGAGCCTCCCACTGCTCAGAGTGGCATGCCAGATTTTTCCCTAACAGCAGCATACCTTCCGGGTCCACAAAACAAGCTGGTGGATCAACTGAGTCAGAGATTCTTGGATCTGAACGAATGGGGCTTGAATCCCAGATACCTGTTCAAGATCTTCAAGGTCTGGGGGACATCGGTCATAGATTGGGTGGCATTGGAGGAAAACTCTCAGATTACGTGTTACTTCTCCCGAAGGTGGCACCCGCAAGCTCTAGGCCAGGATGCTCTATCCATTCCATGGGACTTTCCCCTAGTCTGTGTTTCCTCCTCTCTCGCTAATCCTCAAAGTTTTAATGAAGATTCAACAGGAGGAGGTAACCATGGTTTTCACGAGCATAGAAAATGAAGATGTGTAAGCCAATTTCTCTGCCTTCTCACAAAGATTTTCTGCTGCAGAACAAGCAATTTAACCCGAAGCCGGGGAAACTGAAGTTGATGGCATGGAGGTTGGGAGGAGATCTATAGAGCATTTCGTCGAAAAACTGCCAATTATACTTTATTATAGAATATATAAAGCCTGTTGTCACTTCTCAGCAGGAAAGAGTTGGGATCTGAGGTCACCCTCAGTCTCTAACATATTGGAATTTCTCCAAGTAGGTCTGAGCAAGGGTTTAGCGTATAGCTCCTTAAAAGTTCAAGTCTGCCCTGTCAGCAATGTTGAACAAAGATGGGCCCTGGATCCTCTAGTGATGCGTTTCTTAAAGGCAGCAATAAAGATCAGGTCTTCAATAGATCTTTTTCTGAAGTGGGGCTTGTCTTTAGTTCTGAAAGCCTTATTAGCACCTTCATTTAGTCCGGTGTCATCATGCTCTTTGTCTCAGTGCAATTTTTTGATGACAATTGCATCAGCCAGATGGGTGTCTGAACTGTGTGCTTTCTTAGCCAGGGAGCCGTATTGCCTAATACTCCAAGATGAAATAGTACTCAGACCAGTCCCAAGCTTTCTTCCAAAAGTAGCATCAGCTTTGCATATGAATTGGGAATCAGTTTTATCGGCTTTCCCGGATAGTAACTTGGAAGACGAATGGGCTAGGCTGGATCTAGTGCAGGCCTTATCAATATACCTAGAGAGAACTAAGGATTTCTGGAAACAAGATCAGCTCTTCATCTTTCCTGGTGGCTCCAGGAAGGTAATGGCTATGCCACCTAGAATGGTGTCTTCATAAATCGTAAAAACTATCCAGATGGCATATAGAGAGTCAGGATATCCTCCGCCATTGGAGGTCAAAGCACATTCTAAAGAGACATGGCAGATTCCTGTGCTTCATACGCTAAGGTGTCAGCAGAAGCAGTGTGCAGGGCAGCTAGCTGGAGTGCACCTAATACTTTCATTCAGCACTACAGAGTGAATTAAACTCTGAAGGCATCGGAAGCTTTTGGGTCTACTGTTCTGTCGGCGGCTGTTGGCCATTAAAATAATTGATATTGGTTTATGATTCTGGTTATTTGTGTCTTTCCCTCCCCTTATGTGGTTGATTGCTTGCTACGTCCCATAGTAGGCTGACAAGAGGAGGTCCAGGAATAAGGAAAATTGTTTTCATACTTACCGTAATTTTCCTTTCCTGGATCCTCCTCATGTCAGCCGAGGAACTCCCACCCAAAGTCCGTTGCGAGGTGGGTAAACTGAACACTGCATAGGGGCAGACAGCCGCCTCTTATAGGCTTGGAAAGAGCTTGTCCTGCAGGGGTCAGAGGGGGGCAGAGCTGACCCATAGTAGGCTGACATGAGGAGGATCCAGGAAAGGAAAATGACGGTAAGTATGAAAACAATTTTCCTTAATATATACATACACACATGTATTAATATGTATATTTTTGCAGTTTGCTGGATATTTCTCTTTGTTTTGTTTTTTTAAATCATTGTTTATTGTGAGAAACTCTTGAAGAGGAAACCGGTGGGTACAAGCATAACTCCATAAAATACCATTGTATATAAATCATATACACAGGAAAATAAATGCTACAATCTTTACACAGTGAAGTAAAAAGACAACAGTTCACAAAAGGAAATATCAAAAAATAAATGTGGAATTAATGTACGGGGGTAATAGTAACCAAAACATGTATCTATAAGATAAGAGAATCCCCCAGATCCATCCATTGAGTGACTTAATTTTAATTTTAAAATGGGAAAGAATATAAATATTAAGGTTAGGCCTAAAAAGGAATTGGGGAGGGAAAGTGAAATGGGTAAAGAGAAGAAGAAAAAATAAACAAAAAACAAAACAAAGCTAAGCCTATAAGAGCTCTTTCACACATGCCTGTCCTTTTTGACAGGTTTTACTTGCTCAGCAGTAGGGATGGGCCCGCGGTTTGAGTCGAATGTAAGTAAGTTTGTCGAATTAAGAACATTATTGGGCGTTCGCAAGCGACTTCGCCACCGCAGACCGCCCCATAATGCATTGTGCGCAGACGGCGTGCACAGATCCTCCTCCATGGGAGGGCTCCCGCCGTCTGCCCGCTGTTTGTTATGACAGTTTATTTATATGGCAGGAAGGGGCCACCCGGCGACGTAAGCGAGCGACCCCGCCCCTTTTGACGTCATGGGAAGAGGCTCTTGTCCCCTTCAACATAGGGACCAGATGCTTTGGGGTGGGGGAGCAGAGCCCCCCTGCCCCAAAACACCCATACTCCCCTTGTTGAGGGCATGTAGCCTGATACGGTTCAGGAGGGGGGGCACTTGCTGCCCCCCCTATCCAGGCCGGCCACGTTGCATGCTTGAATAAGGGTCTGGTTTGGATTTTAGTGGGGACCCCACGTCAAATTAAAAAAAAATGTCAGTGATTTTTTTGTATATTGCCGGGAACCAGCAATACATTACATCCGCGATAATAAATGACAATTTTTCCTTTGGAAATGTAATTTTGCTCTGGTTATGTTCTAAACATCACAGAGGTGCGCCCTTTTACATGCAGACTAATGGGACCCCCCAAGCACATAATTTAAAGGAATATTTCATTTTTATTGTTTCCCTTTAAGTATTATTAAATTGACTGCTCATGAAAAAATGATTGATTTAAAAACTTTTTTTTGCATTGAAACATGTCCCCTAGGGCAGGACCCGGGTTCCCATACACTTTTAGGACAATAACTTGCATATAAGCCTTTAAAATGAGCGCTTTCGATTTTTCATGTTCGGGTCCCATAGACTTTAATGGTGTTAGAATGTTCACACAAATGTTTTGCCTGTTCGTATGTTCTGGTGCGAACGGGGGGGTGTCCGGCCATCCCTACTCAGTAGGGACTGATCCGTTGATCCCCGTTGAGCAGGTGGATGACAGGTCTGTCTGTGCTCACTGTGCAGAGATGGATCTGTCAGAGCCCCGCTCTCCTCTATGGGGCATCAGATGAAAACGGACCGTCTGGCAGATGGAAAATAGGGTTTCCATCCACCTGGATTTAGCGGAGCAGATCGGATGTCAGCAGACATGTTACTGCTAACATCCGTCGCTTCATAGAGGTATATGGAGCGTCCGATCAAAATAGTGAGTGAACAGCTTGTATAACAATGTAAATGTGCTGTCCCCTCAAAATTACTCAACACACAGCCATTAATGTCTAAACTACTGGCAAAAAAAGTGAGTACACCCTAAGTGAAAATGCCCAAATTGGGCCCAATTAGCCATTTTTCCTCCCCGGTGTCATGTGACTAGTTATTGTTACAAGGTCTCAGGTGTGAATGAGGAGCAGGTGTGTTAAATTTGGTGTTATCGCTCTCAATTTCTCATACTGGTCACTGGAAGTTCAACATCGCACCTCATGGCAAAGAACTTTCTGAGGATCTGAAAAAAAGAATTGTTGCTCTACATAAAGATGACCTAGGCTATAAGAAGATTGCCAAGACCCTGAAACTGAGCTGCAGCACAGTGACCAAGACCATACAGCGGTTTAACAGGACAGGTCCCACTCAGAACAGGCCTCGCCATGGTCGACCAAAGAGGTTGAGTGCACGTGCTCAGCATCATATCCAGATGTTGTCTTTGGGAAATAGACTGTGCTGCCAGTATTGCTGCAGAGGTTGAAGGGGTGGGGGGGTCAGCCTGTCAGTGCTCAGACCATACGCCGCACACTGCATCAAATTGGTCTGCATGGCTGTCATCCCAGAAGGAAGCCTTTTCTAAAGATGATGCACAAGAAAGCCCACCAGGGTACACCCCTCACATTACATTTTTGTAGATATTTTATTAAATCTTTTCATGTGACAATACTGAAGAAATGACACTTTGCTTCAATGTAAAGTAGTGAGGGTACAGCTTGTATAACAGAGTAAATTTGTTGTCCCTGCAAAATAACTCAACAAACAGTCATTAATGTATAAACTGCTGGCAACAAAAGTGAGTACACCCTAAGTGAAAATGTCCAAATTGGGCCCAAAGTGTCAATATTTTGTGTGGCCACCATTATTTTCCAGCACTGCCTTATCCCCTTTGGGCATGGAGTTCACCAGAGCTTCACAGGTTGCCACTGGAGTCCTCTTCCACTCCTTCACGAGGACATCACAGAGCTGGTGGATGCTAGAGACCTGCGCTCCTCCACCATTTGTTTGAGGATGCCCCACAGATGCTCAATAGGATTTAGGTCTGTAGACATGCTTGGCCAATCCATCAACTTGAACCTCAGCTTCTTTAGCAAGGCTGTGATCATCTTGGAGTGTGTTTGGGATAGTTATGCTGGAATACTGCCCTGCGGCCCAGTCTCCGAAGGGATGGGATAATGCTCTGCTTCAGTATGTCATGTTGGCATTCATGGTTCCCTCAATGAACTTTATAAAAAAACATTGGTCCCGCTTGAAAGAAAATTATCCTACTGTACCGGAATTTCACTCTTCTACTTTACCGTCTTAACGACGGAATAAGACTATTTATAACAGTATTGTGAGATCTGATCAACAGACACAGCAGACCAGACCCACTACCTTTTTAGGACCCCGTAACAAGGGCTCTTATCCTTGTTTGAACTGTATCCACTGTTCAAACATGATAAGAGGTAAGTCCTTTTCCCATCCGCATAATGGTTATAACATCCCCATTAAGAAATACTTTACTTGTCAATCTAGTTACATTATTTACATCATTAAATGCCCATGTGGCCTCATATATGTGGGTGAGAGCACCCAGAAAGTCAAGGAGCGTATAGCACGCCATAAATATTCGATCAGAGACAAATTGGACAAATTGCCATTAGCAAGGCATTTTGTAGCACAACTAAAATACATGGTGATTGACAGTATTGAACATAATAGACGGGGAGGCAACAGAGAATTACAACTTAGGAAACGTGAGGTCTATTGGATAAATCGTCTTGATACGATTTGGCCGAGGGGACTCAATTCTGATTTTGATTTGTATTTATTTTTATAAATTTGATTGGTACAGCTGAGGCTTTCCATTAGTGGGACGCATGTATGTGTTATAGAAAATAACATCCTTTATATTTAGAATTTTATCTCATATATACATACCCTTTGGTATGGATGTGTTCTCTCATATATATGCATGCGTTCTATACATGTACCTATATATTCATGCTATATTATATTTTTTTTTTGCCTATGTAATATAGGTAAAAAGGAAGTTGTTGATACATGGGTGATGTGTTGTCTTATGCAGATCATATAAGAAATGTCTCCATTTGTTCTGATGACATGTTTAAAAGTACCAGGGGATTTGATCGCTTCTTGTATCCACACTGCTTCAATATCCCATTGATTGAATATATTTGACTTGATAAACGCATTAATTGGATGATGAGTTCCACCTGTTGTTGTTACATTGTTAACATCTTGATAGTACTACTATATATGTGGGTCTGTAAATGGGTATGCATTCTGGTTTGAAGAAGGGCGCTAACGGACTAGCCCAAAACTGTCCCAGCATACCATGGACTGTAACTATGGACTATATTTGTAATATTTTGGATTTTTGATGTCCAATACATTTTGAGTGCAGCAATCCTGACTATATCCTTTTCTACATATGGCCTGTGGGAAGGCTTGGTTGCATGCACTGCCTTATACCTGAGTGCACCTCACCTGCTATTCATCATATATATATATATGTAGGCTAACATTCACAATCCTCTAGAAAATAACTCCAGAACTATGTAGATGCAATAATCTGATCGTTAGTACACAGCTTTCGATAGCCGATCACGACAGTTCATCCGATATTATCCAATCGGACAAGCACGAAAATATCGCTCGTCTGATTACAGATCATACAATTTCTGCTTAATCAGTACAGTGCTTAATCAGTACAGTTGTCCAAAATTACAATACAAATACACTACAGCACGTCATATGAGCATTTTTTTTAGTACTTTAGTAACCTATTCAATTTCAACTTGCGGCTAGCAAGCAAAAAAAAAAAAAAAAGTCAGACAATCTGTCATGTGTACGGGGCATTAGGTGCTTGGGCAACATAGGTAGCTACAGGTCTGTTAAGCAGTGACCCGGTATGTTAGTAAGTCACTGAGTGACAGAGTTTTACTTTTGTAGCGCTGCCCCCTTGAGGGTCGCTTGATAATTCCATTCCCCCTTGGTCTTCCCGACTCTGAAAGTCCTCCACCATCCCTGACACTCTGGGTTCACTCATGTTACCTTTGTTTAGTTGAACACACTCAGTGAAAAGAACCACACAATGTTGAGAGTTTGAAGTATTTACTTAAATCTCTGCAGTATTAAAGCAGAACTCTGGATTAAACATGAATTGTATCACATAAGCAGATGGTTAACAATTTACTTTTAAGTCGCACACCTAAATGTTTCAATGATGTAAAAAGCTTTAAAACCTTAGTGAATATAAAAGAGATACAAAAGGACTAAAGGTGTATCACCACTCTGTTTTATTCACTGACATGTTGAGTATACGAATCGCAAACAGCGGTTAACTGACGTAAATCAATATTGGATAAACATATGCTATGATCTAATAAAGGATAGACCGAATAAAGTTGGTTAATGAACAGTGTGTAAACTGATACCACTCAATGGAATACAGATAAATCAATACCACTCAAAGATATAGATAAACTGGTATAACTTTGCAGAACAATATAATGGGTTCACACAAATTCACCTGCTCTAGTAATGAGAGTTCTTAGGAGAATTCAATATCACAAAGTGTGATAACCCCGAGTTTTACACAGTGGGGTGGGGGGTAGCTATAACTGTAGCAAATACTCAATCAAAGTTCAGTGCATCTTCTGCCAGCTCTTTAATTTAGATGTTAGGTACCTAGAGAACAACTGTAACCCCAGATCCTCCAAATATGGCACAAAGATAGAATAAACAGCTTTGCTGTATTAGATAGAAACCTTCACAGTGATCACTGACTTTGTGGTAAGCTTAGAGCTAACAGCAATCCAGTATACTCCAGGTGTTATAGTCCAGCTTCCTCAGTTATATGGTAGTGCTCAAATATTCTCTAACTTTCCTTGTGAGGGATTAGACTACACAAATCAGTACTCTTATGGATGGGCCTGAGCCCGCTCACCCAACCGGACACCACTGCTTAGGTGATGAAGATGATGACGAATCTGGAGATGATGGAACAGTCCAGCTCTCTGCTCCTGGAATTGGCCTCTACTGCACTCCTCCCTGCAGTTCTCCCCAATCGCTACAGCTGCCCGCTGGTTCTGGAACAAACTTCATTGCCGGTAGGGCTGGTCCTGCAGATCATCCGCTGGGACACTGTAAAAATTCAGCCTGCTGGAGCACTGTGAAGATGCAGCCCGCTGGTTGGCTGTAGGTAGGCCGCAGACCGCAACTCCACTGCAAGAGAGCACAGGGTCCTGCTGATCGATCACCGCTGCCCAAAGAGGCTGCAACAAGCCACTCCCTCTTCTTAAATAGACTCTTCCATGAGGCACTGTTCTTTCCAGGAGCTTTCCTATGCAGCATGGCCCAATGGGAAATTAAGTCCTTCTGTAGCAGAGTCTGATAATCAACCTCACTGGTACACTACAAGTCCCACAAAGCATTGTTCCCATAAAATTCCACTCTTCAGTTAACCAGTTCCCTACCGAGTCATTGTGAAATGACGTCGGCAGGAACTGCTTGTCGATCCGGGCCGACGTCATATGACGTCGGCCACTTCTCGCCGCTACTGCGGGCCCCTGGAGGCCCGCAGAGTGGCGATCACGGATCGCTCGTCTGCCGGGGGGTCGTGTCCCCCCCCGGTTGGGGTAAAGAGCCAATAAAATTGTCTCTTTACTACGTGACCGGCTGTGTCCAATCACAGCCGGTCACTACCGATCTTCTCGTGCGCGCCCCCGGGGGCACGCAGCGCGGCGATCGGAGCTGAGGCTTGTCCCTCGGACAAAGCCCAGCTCCGATCCGTGTAAAGAGCCAATAGATTTGGCTCTTTACCACATGACCGGCTGTGTCAATCGCAGCCGGTCATGTGATGTAAACAAATCGCGGTAACAAGCTGTTACCGCGGTTCTCCCTGTCACACACCGATCTTGTGTGACAGGGAGATTGCGGTAACAGCTCGTTACCGTCTACTGTACACCAAGCACACTGATCACCCTCCCCCCAATAAAGAGGACCTGTCACCACCCCATCAAAGTACCTGGACCCGAAACAGGCTCCCTGTTCGGAGTCGAGGCTAGCGGCGCGACGCACGGGGGCCCCCGCGCGTGCTCTTCTAGCCAT
>BLSH010193008.1:221518-240286 GCA_018402905.1 Glandirana rugosa | reverse complement strand
CCCTATCCCCATTTATTTGTAGGGCACTTGCCCTAGTTTGAAGATGATTTTAGAACAGTTATATGGCTTCTACCGTTAATTAATACTTTTCAGACACAGTTTGAAGATGATCCACATTCACCTCCATTTTTGCTTTTTTTATGTTTTTATTTTTTTAAAAATATTTACAGTTATTTCCCTGTCCCCATTTTTTTGTAGGGCACTTGCCCTACCCTTACCCCCATTTTACTTCCTTTTGCAGCCCTCTAGGGCTTTCCAGGACTTTGTTACAGCCATTTTTGTGCCTAAAAGTTCGGGTCCCCATTGATTTCAATGGGGTTCGTTGTCCGTGCGATCGTTCGGGTTCCGTCCGGACCCGGACCCGGACTTTGTCCCGAAGTTCGGACGGACCAGCAGAACCCGAACTTCCAGAGGTTCGCTCAACTCTACTCAGTAATTCTCCCGCAGGGAAAGACAATCAACAATTCTTCTTGATGCAGATGACTAGAGATGGCGGTCGACCTACTGTCTCAGTATACCGTCCGATTCCACAATATTCAGCACTGCTGCAGACTGTCCTCCAGGAGAAGAAAGGCAACGTCCCCTTGTTTCTGGGCTGGAGCTGGATCTGTAGGCTGTGCACAGAGCGATAGACCGCAATCCCCTCACACAGTGGGGAGATGGTGCCCATGTGGTGAGATCCAGGAAGCCAGACAGGCTTTGGACTGTCCCGCAGACTCATTTATAACCTCTCCCACAATTCTCTTGTCTTTGTGCTGTGCAGGCTGGGATTTGTAGTCCTGCCCCTTTAAGAGTCAGTGAGGCCACACTGTGATGGGACTTCATATCCCATAATCCCCTGCAGCTGCTGATTGGATCTCCCCTCCTGCCAATAGTGATACAGGAGAGAAAGAGCAGAGAAGGCTGATGTCTGTGTGAAGATTGATAAACACTTTTCATATGTTTTGTGAAGGGGAAGTAAAATGATAAATGGTTTTCAAATGCCAATAAAATGCATTTATGTTTTTGGTTGTAACATGACAAAATGTGGAAAATTTCAAGGAGTATGAATACTTTTTCAAGGCACTTTAGCTATAGACATAGGGGGAATTAATATCTGGTGTTTTGGTGCACTCTATTTTATTGCACAAGTATGCGGTGATGTGCTGCAAAAGATGGGCAGCTTTGCCTGTTTCAGCAACAAGGGTACAATGTGGACCCTGAAAGAAAAAAGCCCTAGTAACCAAAATTAAAATAAAATATACAAATCTTGGATGGCATAGTCACTTACCTGTTGTTTAACCACTTCAGCCCCAGAAGGATTTCACACTTTAGGACCAGAGCACTTTTTGTGATTCGGTACTGCATCGCTTTAACTGACAATTGTGCGGTCGTAAATTTGCGTCCTTTTTTCCCCATAAATAGAGCTTTCTTTTGGTGGTATTTGATCCCCTCTGTGTCATTTATGATCGCAGCTATAAATAAAAAAAGAGCAACAATTTTGCAAAAAAACTGTTTTTTTTACTTTTTGCTGAAACACAAATCCAAAAAAAATATATATAAAAAAACACGTTTTTCATTGGTTTTGGCCAATTTATATTCTTCCTCATATTTTTGGTTAAAAAAATCGCAATCGGCATTTATTGATTGGTTTGCACAAAAGTTGCCGCGTTTACGGATGATGAGAATTCATTTCTGGGGTTTTTATTTTTTTACTAGTAATGGCGGCAATCTGCGATTTTCAGCGGTACTGCGATATTGCGGCAGACATGTCGGACCATTTTGACACTTTTTTGGGACCATTGGCATTTATACAGCGATCAGTGCTATAAAAATGCACTGATTACTGTGTAAATGCCATTGGCAGTGAAGGGTTAACCTGGAGGGGGCACTCTAAGGGTTAAATGTGTTCCCTAGGCGTGTTCTAACTGTATGGGGGCTGGTCTGGCATATACAGGAAGCCTGTGATCACAGCCCTTCCCCCTCTATGAGAAGGTAGATCCGTGTTTACATACACGGACCTCCATTCTTTCACTGCTGGGGGGGCCATCGCGGGTAGCCGGCGGAGATCGAGTCCGCCCTACCCGATCCCTGGCTCCCCCGGAACACAGTGAGTGCGCAATTTCACAGCCGCCGTCATATGACAGCGGTTTGCGATAACGAGCCACCTTGCTGCTGTTAAACTGCGGTTGGCGGTCAGCAAGTGGTTAAGGAGATACTACACCATATTGTGTTACACTTTTGCTGGCCTGAAGCTCGCTCATTCCCAGCCTAAAGCCTATTATCCAGAATAAGGGAAAGCCCAGTCCAAAAGGCTTTGCATAGTTACATACAGTATCTCACAAAAGTGTGTACACCCCTCACCTTTTTGTAAATATTTTATTATATCTTATGTGACAACACTGAAGAAATGACACTTTGCTACAATGTAAAGTAGTGAGTGTACAGCTTGTATAACAGTGTAAATTTGCTGTTTCCTCAAAATAACTCAACACACAACCATTAATGTCTAAAACTGCTGGCAACAAAAGTGAGTACACCCCTAACTGAAAATGTCCAAATTGGGACAATTAGCCATTTTCCCTCCGAGTCATGTGACTTGTTAGTGTTACAAGGTTTCAGGTGTGAATAGGGAGCAAGTGTGTTAAATTTGATGTTATCACTCTCACTCTCTCATGCTGATCACTGGAAGTTCAACATGGTAGCTCATGGCAAAGAACTCTCTGAGGATCTTAAAAAAAAAATTGTTGCTCTACATAAAGATGGGCTAGACTATAAGTAGACTGCCAAGACCCTGAGACTGAGCTGCAGCATGGTGGTCAAGACCATACAGTGGTTTAACAGGACAGGTTCCACTCAGAACAGGCCTCGCCATGGTCGACCAAAGAAGTTGAGTGCATGTGCTCAGGGTCATATCCAGAGATTGTTTTTGGGAAATAGATGTATGAGTGCTGCCAGCATTGCTGCAGAGGTTGAAGGGGTGGGGGGGGTCAGTCTGTCAGTGCTCAGATCATACGCCGCACACCGCATCAAATTGGTCTGCATGGTTGAAGTCCCAGAAGGAAGCCTCTTCTAAAGATGATGCATAAGAAAGCCTGCAAACAGTTTGCTGAAGACAAGCAGACTAAGGGCATGGATTACTGAAACCATTCCCTGTGGTCTGATGAGACCAAGATAAACGTATTTGGTTCAGATGGTGCCAAGCGCATATGATGGCAACCAGGTGAGGAGTACAAAGAAAAGTGTGTCTTGCCTACAGTCAAGCATGGAGGTGGGAGTATCATGGTCTGGGGCTGCATGAATGCTGCCGTCACTGGGGAGCTACAGTTCATTGAGGGAACCATGAATACCAACATGTACTGTGACATACTGAAGCAGAGCATTATACCCTCCTTTCAGAGACTGGGTTGCAGGGCAGTATTCCAACATGATAACGACCCCAAACACACCTCCAAAATGACCACTGCCTTGCTAACGAAGCTGAGGGTAAAGGTGATGGAATGGCCAAGCAAGTCTCCAAACCTAAACCCTATTGATCATCTGTGGGGGATCCTCAAATGGAAGGTGGAGGAGAGCAAGGTCTGTAACGTCCACCAGCTCTGTGAGGTCGTCATGGAGGAGTGGAAGAGGACTCCAGTGGCAACTTGTGAAGCTCTGGTGAACTCCATGCCCAAGAGGGTTAAGGCAGTGCTGGAAAATAATGGTGGTTACACAAAATATTGACACTTTGGGCCCAATTTGGACATTTTCACTTAGGGGTGTACTCACTTTTGTTGCCAGCAGTTTAGACATTAATGACTGTGTATTGAGTTATTTTGAGGGGACAGCAAATTTACTCTGTTATACAAGCTGTACACTCACTACTTTACATTGTAGCAAAGTGTCATTTCTTCAGTATTGTCACATGAAAAGATTTAATAAAATATTTACAAAAACATGAGGGATGTACTCCCTTTTGTGAGATACTGTAGTTAATCTGGTTGAAAAAAGACACCAGTACATACAGTTTAACTGAGATAAAAAAAAAAAAAGAAAACCAACGCACTCAAATAGAAAACCTCCATATACACTATCTAATACCCACAGTTGATTCAGAGGAAGGCAAAAAAAACCCAATAAATATTAATATCCAGTTATATTAAGAACATTTAGGAAAGAATCCAGGCCTTTTTTAAAACCATCTACTGAGCTGGCCAGAACCGGCTCTTGAGGGAATCTATTCCACATTTTAACAGCTCCTATTGTAAAGAAGCCTTTCCGTATTTGGAGATGAAATCTCTTTTCCTCAATGCTTTACTGCACAACTGAGAGCTTAGCACATTTTTTGTAAACATAGTTTTTTTTACAACATGACATCTATTCGCATAACTCACTGAGCAGAAGTCTGAAGAGCAGAGCACTATTCCTTAATACATGACAATTTGAACAGTAGTTCCTCAAGTGCAGAACCTACAAAGATCCCAGAACCGTTACAGCCATCTTTCGAGATTTTACAGTCTCCTTATTTCGATTTTTCACACTTACCTTTCCCTCAAACAAAGGGTGATCCTCCATGAGCTCAGGTGCCAAGGATAAATCAAGCCACAGGATCCGCTAGGCAAAAGTCATGGGGGGCAAGGTTTCTCTTTCTGCTCCCAAGATACCCCAGTAGTTCAGCCTCACAGAGGGCTCTCTCTCTCTAGCGATGAACATCTTGGCAAATCAGGGGTGTCCTGTTCCCATACTCCAACTCAACTGGGTCCCACCCACAGCTGCCATATAAAGGGACACTAACCCCACCTACCACAGGAAGGGCTACAATTAAATGGCTTTAACACCTACCAACAAGCTGACCTAAGTTCAAAGGCCAGGCAGTGCATTATATTTACAAAAAATTTGGCCCGGCAAAAATCACCACACATTGAACATGCAGGACTTGCCTAGAACCAATGGTAGTGGCAAACGTAGACTTCATTCTTTTTTCTCAAACATCCTAGAAGATTTAAAAAGCTTCTTTTGAATACAAAGTAGGATTTAGCAAAGGTCAGAAGCACAGCAGGACAAAACAGGCCGTTTCGCCCACTGACATAAGCATTTATGCAGAAACTGCTGTCACAGGACTGCAAACACAAATGAATGGGGGCAATTCGCTTCGTAAATAATGCATGTTCAGCAAAAACTATTCCTGCTTTCGCATCACTCTGCTACTCTACATATTGTACAGCTGAACTGTTCCAAGACAAAAACATGGGTCTGTTGCTTTTGGTTCAAAACTAATCCTATTTTATTTAATTTAATGCTGAGTAAAAAGTTCTGCATAAAACACTTTCATAAAGTCCTATTAAAAATAACACTGGAAAGATTTCTCATTCCTCCTCACTAACGCTCGTGAGCAAAAATACATTTCATTTTTATTCAATGGATTTGTAGCTATTGAGCTGCTTTTGTGATGTTCTATTCAGCATTTCCCTATTTTTTCACAGGCCTCCACAAAAATACTTCAGTGTAATGACAATGTTTTCTTTCCTGAAAGTTAGAGTGGTGCTGCTTATACACACATTTAGGTTTATTATTTCATAGGTCAGTGCAAATAGTTATGTTGTGCAGCCAGTAACCCATAAAATATAGTATTGACAACTGGGCACTAAAAGGCATAATGGTATAACTCCAATTAATTGCTCACACAAGGCACAACATTACAGGAATCATGCCCTCAATCATTGAAGCCCCAAAACTAGTGGTGGGCCATCAGGGCCAACAAGGCCATCTCTATTGGCCTAAACACTATCAGAATCACTAAGATTAGGCTATTTTGGGCTGAGCTCAGGAATTTGATCTCTAAAATAACAACGGCCTTGATCAGGGACGACCCTGTGCAATGCCTCTTTCATGGTACTCAAAGTTCCATCACGGCATATAAGAAGAGTATAGTTCCTCATCTGTTGGATATAGCTGAAGGGCTAATTCTGGTCGATTGTAAAAAGCCACAAGCACCTACTATAAAACACTGGGTGAAACAGGTCAACCAAAATCATGGAAGATGAGAAATGGGTCTGTACCATACAAACAGATTGGAAGAGTTTCAAGCTAAATGGGGACAATGGATCAATTTTAGTACAGTGGACAGGAATTTACAGTTTACACCCCCCCCCCCTATTTTTTTTCCCCGGATGTGGAATTCCCCCTATTTGGAATTCAAGAATCTTATTATGTTGTTGTACTAAAAGATACAGGGATCCCCCACCCCTATATAAATGGGTGACTGTATGGTGGGACTGGTATGAGGTAGTCTTTTAATGTTCATTGGTTATATGTTTGTCTGTTGACTGTAAAAAAAATTACATATAAATAAATAAAGTTTATGGAAAAAAGAATCACTGATTTACTTTTTAATATATGTTTTCCATAAATGTGAATTCAATTATTCCCAATAGTCCATTCTCTTGATTCCATAGGTTTTCTCTTGGTTTTACTGCTTCCAGTAGTGTATGTTTATATGAGAGCATTTATCCAATCATATTTCAGACATCGTGTGTTGCCAGGGCCAAACACATCAGCCCTGAGGCCTTCAGAGTCAACAGTGTGGGCACCTGTAACTTTAAATAAATAGCAATGAAACTGTTGCTTACAAATGCAGAGTTTTGTCCATTGGGACTTTAGATGCAGCACCACACAGCCAGTAATAAAAACATAGCACAGGATTATTGAGTATATGCGAGCAATAACACTGGAAAAAGGTGTCATAATGCCAAACAGTTTGGCCCAAATATACAGATCCATTACATGGTTACATACAGTAATCAAATAGTCCATGGTAAGTGTGTCATAGCCTCTATAGTGAGCCAATGCAATTCGTGAGTTCAGTCTCACTCTTCAGGGGTTGATGCATAGACATAATCTATAAAGTAAAATGGTTAAAATATATGTAGCACCCCTGTAGTGTGCTAGAGGTAGGATTTTTGGTAAGTGTAGGTAAATATAGGCAGGCCTAGCAGGAGACTAACTGTTTGTTTTGATTCTGGGCTGGGAGTGGCTCAGGCTAGCAGCTGGTGACTGACAGGTGGTGTCACTTCTCGGTTACCGCCCTCTTGCTTCCAGAAGGTGCTAGAAGAGGAGGGAAAGAGAGGTGGGGTCATCTGTAATGTTCTGGGGAGCCCTGACCAATCCCCAACTTGGATTGGCAGTGGGCAGGCCATACCCAGGGTCAGCCCAGCTGGGGAGGAGATTTTGAGTGGAAGAACTGGAGATGGAGTACTAGACTCTTGTGGCCTTTGAGGGAGCTCCCCAGTCTGGGGGGTGACCTTGGGCCTAGGACTCAGGTGCAGGATGGAGCCCTTCAAGAAAGCATGAAGGTTCCGAACAGGAGGCATAGGAGGAGCAAGAGAGGACAGCAGGAGCTAGTATTGCCAGGCAAGTCTTCAGGAGGGAACCACCGGTTGCAGCCAGGAGGGCTGGTGAGTCACATGTGCGGTCAGGAGGACTGGAGGCACGCCTGAGAGGCCTTAGATGGGTGCAGAGCCAGCAGAGAGGATTACAATGTCGTGGGCAGTGGAGTTAGGCAGCTGCAGCCAGGAGGGGTGGCAGTGCCAGAAGAGGAGTAGCTGGGATCAGTAGTCAACCTAGGAAAGCTAGCACCAGAACTTTCTTTTCAATTGCTACACCATAGAGGCCCGCTGCCTCTGCCTGCAATAAGGCATCTACTAAGGCCTGGCTGAAGCCAGTGTCAGGCCTAATCACATGTGCTAGCTGTGCCTGAAGTGTAAGAGTTGTGCTGGAGAGAGGAAGTGTAACAGTCTGCAAGCAAGTGTTGTGCTGAATGAGACTGAAGGAGTAGTATGTACAAGGAGTGCAATTTTCTGGGCATCCCATAAATTCCCTTACCCCATCCAACCCCATTCCCTCAATAAAAACACAAAAAACAAGTACATGGACTATTCATTGACTCTGAGTGTCTGAGAAAGTGAATGCCGGGCTGGGCAGGGTGACATGTGGACCACAACTTTCAGCAGCCCCTACGGGTGTAATTGCTACATTTGGGGGCTCGTCTGGGATCACCTGTTCATGCATAACCTGCCAGCCGTTGCCCCTAGCAACCAACGTTGACCAAGCTGGGGAACTGTGCTTTGTTCTACCACCGTTGAGGAATTGAACCCAGGGGAAGGACTTATGTGCTCTGCCTGCTATTCAGTACTATAATAGCAAGTGCCGTTGCCCATAGCAACCTGCGGGAGCCAGGCCTGTACTGGCCATCGGGACTACCAGGAGTCTCCCGGTGGGCCAATGGCTCAGTGGGCCGGTTAGTGACAGCAGAGTGGGCAGGGACTCCCATACCCTGCCCAGCAATAAACGAATCCCCTGCTGACCGCTGTGTTTAGAAAAAAATCTTTTCCGGGTCTCGCCTATTTCCTCAATTTCGGCTTTTGGCAGATTAAACCGCCACAGCACACTACACTGAAGCCGCCGGGAGCACTTCCGCAGGTTAATCTGCCTAAAGCAGAAAGTGAGGAAATAGTCCGCGCTCTGTCCCCCGGCCCCCCACTGAACACAGGGGGCCCGGAGAGGATTTCTTTTTAAACAGCTGCACAGTGGTCAGCGGGGGATTCATGTATTGCTGGGCAGGGTATGGGAGTACCTGCCTGCTCCCTTCGCCCCCAGGCTCCCAGTTCCAGAGGAACCACCTAGGTAGAAGAACTGCCCAGACCAGGTACTGGGGGGGAGTGGAGACTAACATTGATGGGCACTGATCAGGCTGCCTTAAAGGGCACTATTGATGCTGTATTAATGGGCACTGGTGAGGTTGCATTAATGGGCACTGGTGTGGCTGCATTAATGGGCACTGATCAGGCTGCATTAATGAGCACTGGTGTGGCTGCATTAATGGGCACTGGTGAGGCTGCATTAATGGTCACTGGTAAGGCTGCATTAATGGGCACTGGTGAGGCTGCATTAATGGGCACTGGTGGGGCTGCATTAAAGGCACTGGTGTGGCTATGCCCTGTCCTATGCCCAACAGTGTATTTTTTTTTTTTGCGCAATTCTGTATAGTTTATATATTGTTTTTGTGCATGTTTGCAAAATTAAAGTGGGCTGGTCTGGATGAAGTCCAGGGCAAAATTTTTGTCCCAGTCCAGCCCTGGCGGAAGCAGTTGTCAATTATTGCTGCTAGCTTACCCAGTTGCCCCAAGCAGTACTGGGATGGACACTTGTGCTTAAACTTGCAATTTTACTTTACACTATGTGCTGTCACCCGTCGCAACCACGGCGGGTGATCGCACCCATGGATTACAAATACGTTTGCCAACTAACCAGTCATTGTATGTTATATGCTTGGCAGACTTCTAATATTTCCTTATGTCGCTTTAGAATATTATAACTGCATATAAACAAATTTCCCTGAAGAAGGAGTAGAAGTAACTGTATGAAGTTTTGCAGAAATATATGCAACTGTACTGCTCATAGACCTGCTTATGGTTCAAGTAGCATCTTTTTGTGTTTTCACACATTGTAACCAAGTTTTTTATATATTGGAAATAATTTTTTTACTCAGTATGTCTGGTTGATATTAATAAAACATACTTTTCCATTCATGCATGCTTTTCGTGCCTTTAAAGTCCCACCATTCTTCTGGGGAAACCATTGTGCTAATATTTTGGATACCGTGGACAAGGACTAGTGCCTCTGTGTTTGTCCTCTGCTTTCTGTATCCATGTTATGACCACAGGAAGAAAAGGCGATCTCTTAAAGCGGAACTTCTCTTTTGTTGAGAAAAAAACATTCCCCTCTGGGTGATCTCTAGGATTATAACAACCTTTCTTGCAGATTCCTACCTTTTGTTATTCTGAAGAAATCACAGTTTGTTCCTCTGTGCCCCTGTGATGAGTGGGCCTAATGGGAGTGGTTTCATAATTATAGGTCAGCTATGCACCTACTGGACACTAATGAAGAAATATTATGGTTCTGTATCCCTTTAGATGAGTTCCTATTGGGAGTAGCTCACCAAAAACGGAAAATTGAATATCAAATACCGCAATTTTCCTTTCCTGATGATCCCCATGTCAGCCTACTACTGAGTATGCTCCTCCCATACACCCACCTGCAGGACCTACCTCGTAAATTTGACCCTCAAGCCGGCATTCCATAACTCGATTTCCGCACCTGGGTGGGAGTCTGTGGTGACATGGAGCTTGTCAGGAAAGGAAAATTGCGGTAAGTATTTGATATTCAATTTTCCATTTTCCTGACAGCTCCATGTTAGCCTACTACTGGGAACTAACTAGCTACCCAGGGTGGGATTATGCAGAAACAAAATAGGGTTAATTGTGGCCTCTGGCTAATGGGGTAACTGTTTTGCCAAAATTAACATTGTCAATAATGACGATCTATGCCATAATGAGAAATAAAAGGTTTGTATGGGTGACCACATTGCCGCCTTGTAAATTGACTTCATTGAGTCTCTACAGACTGCTGCCCAGGAGGTTGCAACGCTTCTTATTATTTCTTCCACAATCCAAGAAGTAATTTCTCTGCTCAAAGCTCTGGCCCCTTGCATGAACCTTTGGGAAACACAAACAGGAAATCTGATGCCCTGAAAGTTGGGCTCCCGACATCCAAATTACTTTTTGTCCATCTTCTAGATAGAAAATATGCACACAATTTCTTGACTCAGATGGAATCTTGAAGCCACTTTTGGAATATAATCCAGCTTCTGGAGCAGAATAACTCTTCGTCTGCCATGAAGGACTTATAGGGTTCTTTATACCCTAGAACCGCCAACGCAGAAACCCTCCTAGCCAGGGCTACTGCCACCGGGAAAGTGGTCTTTAACGACAACTCTATCATGGATTTTTGGAGCAAACAGGTAGTTGAGTACTATTGTGATGTCCTCTGTAGAGGCATGGGGCTCTAGGAGGTCTTAGAGGTATTAGCTGTACTACGGCCTTAAGAATTGATGAATCAGAGGTCCACTGAGTCCCACTAAGGGCCAACATGGAAGAGGTGTGTACTTTGAGTGTGCTTGCGCTCAGGCCCATGTCGAGACCTCTTTGAAGAAAACCAAGGATATGACAAACTCTTTCTTTCCTGGAGAAAATTTCTGAAGTAGCATATTCTTGGAATTTGTGTCAGACTTTGTTTATGCTGCTCTTCTGTGCACTCATGAGGGCTTCTACCATTCTCGAAGAGCACGCTAATTCCACGGTCCTTTGGCCCTCAAAATCCAGGCCACTAACTTGAGCTTCTCTGGAGCTGGATGGAAAACTTGACCTTGTGCCACTGTCTGGCAACTGAGAATATTTGTACTAGCTGTCTGTGAGATATAAATACTTTGGTGCATATCCACTGTTGAAGAAAAGGCCTTGGAAAGGGTATCTTCTCCACTGAGCCACTCAAAACAAGGACAGGAGAGACCATGGTCCTGATAGTCACCAGGCATGAAGACGCTGACAGCTGAAGAGAGGAACACCAGGACACTTCAGTACCTTACCACCGGTATGTTCTCTAACAGCAGAGAAAGGCATACTTTGAACCATGATTAGTTGGGCTTCCTTACAAAAGGACTGTGTAGGGGTCAGATGCCCCTGTTTTTTATTCACCAACCACCAACTCAGAGATGTATCTTGAGGCAGGAAGCCAGACTGTCCATAATCACAGAACCTTGCTGTCAATTTAAGCTTCATCTTCTATGAATAAATGCAGTGAACAAGTTCTTCCTTGAAGGCCACATCATCGTATAATGGTAAAGTAATGTATCTGGTCAATCCCATAAGGGACACACTGACCAAAGGGGGTGACTCCAAACGCTTGACCCCCCTCTCTTCACAAAGGCATAATTTTGACTTCTACTGTGAAAACATGCTTTTTGCTGCATTCTTCTAGAATGAGCCTTAGTTCAGTCATCATAGGGAAACTGCAAAGTGGTCCTTGGAGGCACTTAAAAAATACTTCCATTGATTTCCATCTATCTTGAGGCATCTCACTGGAAAAACTGGATAACGGTCATCTTCACCTGCATCTTATTTTTTGGAAGACTGAAGAAGGTTAGTTGGCCCGAGAAAGCTCTTGAGACTAGTTACCTGTTTTGGAAGGAAAACTGGACCTTGCCAGAACAGATGACTCTTGCACAAGGGGAGTTTGAACAACTCATTTAAAGTGTTTTGACCACATGCTTAATGAATTGTGAAAACATTTTGGTCCTCGTAATCTCCATCACTGACTCCAGGATTCATCCACTCATCGTCTCTCTCTCTGGAGTAGTCTGAAGAGGGCTGCTTGCCTAGAAAGCAGATGGGCACTGTCCCCTACCATCTTTGGTAGCGCTGGTATTTATTTGGGGTTGGCATTTGTTTTTCTGCAGAAGGCAGGCAAAAAACATGAAATTTGTTCAATGACTATTAAGCAGAAGTGCAGTGCCTCATCCTTAAGAAGCTCAGCATTTCCGTAATATTAAGCAAGTGTCCACTCCAGCCATGATATTGCACTGCTCCCTATTGAGAGTGATTTACACCTCATATGCCACCCCAGAGACCAGCAGAGGGGCTCCCTGATAAATTATGCATTTAGTATGTGAACACAGGGACCACATCCCAGCAGAACAAGATGGGCAGCCTGAACTTTATACGAGCTAGGTATGAGACGTGTCAATTTCCTGGATCCTGTCCCTTCACAGGGTGAGTGGAATTGACTCCTTTAGAGTCTATTGACCACATACTTAATGAATATAACAACTTGTTGGGTGTTGTCATCTCTATGCTTGGTTGCTTGAACAAGGCAGTATTCTTGCAGTCATGTTCGTCTGCATCTTCTCTTTGGAAGAGTGAAGAGGATTGTTTGCCTTGAAAGGCTTGGAGACTGGTCAGTAACCCTTTAACAGGGTGGGTGGAAACACTCCATTAGAGTCTATTGACTACAGGCTTAATGTGGCAACCTGTTAGGTGTTGTCAACTTTATCCTTGGTTGCTTGAACAAGGCAGCATTCTTGCAGTTATGTTCGTCCGTATCTTCTCTTTGGAAGAGTCTGAAGAGGATGGTTTGCCTGGGAAGGCTTGGAGGCTGCTCATTGCCAGAATAAGTAACACTCCTTTAGAATGTATTGACCACAGGCTTAATAAATGTGACAACCTTTTGTTAGGTGTTGTCATCTTTATCCTTGGTTACTTGAACAAGGCAGCATCCTCAGTCACGTTCATCCGTATCTTTTCTTTGGAAGAATCTGAAGAGGACTGCTCGGTAACCCTTTTCACTGGGTGAGTGGAAACACTCCTTTAGAGTGTATGGCCCACATGCAGGGCTGGTCTGCCTAGGCATGAGTGGCACAGGCCCAATTTGGGCGGTGCATGATGCCTGTCAATCTGGAGGGACTCAATGGCAAGAGCCCATAGTTCACTTTCTATACACCTGAAAGAAAAACTCTTACCTGAACAGTGCCCTTTACCTTCTTGTAATGACTAGCTACTAGGATGAAGTGACACTCATGGCTTTGCAGAAAACCAGCAACAAGAAATACAGATAGAGGCAGAGCCATGGTGTCACCTTTGGGAACAGCCATGCATTTAGAAGGGCATTAATCCAAATGCCAGCCATAACACCCACGTAAGAAGTCTATTTAAGTGTCCGTACAGCGGGGTCTGCACCTGGGGAGCAACAGGTGGATGGCCACAAGTTTATTGCAGCCAGGTAAGGGGTGCTACTTGGTCCTACTAGGTGAGGAGGAAAAGAAAGGAATGCCGGCCTGAGGGCGGGAGTCAAATTTATGAGTTAGGTCCTGCAGGTGGGGTATGGGAGGAGCATGCCCAGTAGTAGGCTGACATGGAGCTGTCGGTAAATTATATTTTTGTTGCAGGCGATGCCTCACTATTCTGAGCTTTACTCCCTATGTACTGTGTGGATGGATGCCGGTGATTGAATGACTACGGACCACCCCAGACCACCACATATAGAGGGACGTTTTGTGATTCCTGCTGGAAACAGTCCTTTCCCCCTGGGGGCCCTGACGGGGTTAAGTGACAGGCTCATGTCTAGCTTGCATCTGGTAAGCAGTTGATTTATCTGGTGGAGGCACTTGGAATGAAGAGTGGAGCACTGGGTGTTTCTGGATTCACCAGCATTTTAGACAATCTATATATAGACTTTTTTTTATCCATTTGCAGTGTCCTATCATTACACTGCTGTTGATTTACCTGCTTATACTTCCATACATTCTATTATGTGGATTACTCTTATAAGATTAATTTATGCTGCTACTTGTTAAGTCATTATGGTGTTATTATAATTTATCTCACTATTTTATCCTATATGGACACTCTGACATTACCTTAGGTGGTATATGTATTGACGTCATTTCCTGGTCATCTACATCCTCTGACGTCACGTCCACCATCGGTGGAACGCACGCCAACCTAACGCCGCACACAGCCACATTTGAGACAAACGAGAGAGCAACAATCCTTCTAGTGAGTAAATTTTATGTATTGCGCAAATAAAAATAATTGACGTTACTTCACTATGGAGGCTATCTCTTTCCTTTACATACATCCTTAACCAATTGGAGCCTGGTCTGCAATCGGATTTTGGAGGGGGTTTTGTGCCGCTGGAAATTACAATCTGTACACAGCCAAACACCAGGATTAAGCACTATTGATCCCCAGACTGCAAAGCTGGGGGTCCATACATTCTGGTGAGTGGGGTCACCTAAGGGGACTGGCACTGAGCAGCACGGAGTACTTGTATTATCTGTTTGCACTTTTTGAGCATGGAGCACCTTTTGGATGGACAATTTATGATCAATTACATTATTTATTAATTACAATTTCCTTTGGGATTATATATGAACTTTTTCGTTGATGGTGATGGTTTAAAATATGTTTTGAACTACTAATTTTGTGTATGAGCACTTATAATTTCACTTAGTATATATAAGCTTTTGGTATATGTACCTACCCGTACTGCTTTATTTAGGTTTATTTAATTTTTATTGAATTTTTAGCTCAGCCTTCAGCCTGTATTATTGATGCCTGAAATCTGACTTAGGCAGACTTCTTGGAAAATCGGTGAACCAATCACAAAAGCAGGAAATTATGTTTCTGGGGGGTGTTCAGTACACATTCTGTGTACCAAACAACTTCAGGTAGCCATATTGCATTGCATTTTTAGAAAATTGCAGAGCTGCAGATTGAAAAGGAAAGGTAATTTTAAACAACATTCAATAACAATATGACTTGTGTCGCAATTGTATACACTATATTATTTTTTCTTTATTTGCTATTTTTTTCCCCATGAAAGTGGAGTTACCTTTTAAGAGGGGAGGCCATAAAAACACGATAAAAGGTATTAACTCTTACCCCATGCTAAGGTGACTTTTTTAGTCTTTATACCTGTTGACAAATTTCTCTTACTACCTAAGTTACCAATTTACGGGGACAGAATGTAAAGGCAATCCGCTCCAATAGGGACAAAAGGTTCTCACTCTTTCCTATTGCATCCAAAACAAAATGTTTTGACTAGAATTATGGTTTAAATTACATAATGTATGTCCAATGGATGAAATCACCAGTATAAAATTTGTTTGAAATACTTTTAAAATTGAAAGCACTTTAGCAATGCTTTCACTTTATTGTAATTTTCTGTTACCTACCTGTATCCTTTCCGCCTACCATGACACACTGGGATTGATTTACTAAAGCTTGAGAGTGCAAAATCTGGTGCAGCTCTGCATAAATACCAATCGGTTTCCAGGTTTTATTGCAAAGGCTTAACTGAACAAGATTAAGATTAGAAGCTGATTGACCAGCATGCACAGCTGCACCAGATTTTGCACTCTCCAGTTTCAGTAAATCAATCCCACTATGCCTCCATTAGGTTGGGATAGGACACAGCCATCCATTGCAGACTCATATGATCTTATCAGTACTCCAGGTACAATCTCACCCCTGAGTGGACTGACGCTCACTGCATCAAAATGACCTGTTCAAAAGAAAGTGGAAAGGCGTTCATAATCTCCTCTCCAAGGAGTCAAACACACATCCCTCTATGGTCTTGAACTCTGTGTAGATGGATATCTCACAAACAAATCGGCATGTCCTTGTACCAGCATACAGTAAATGTGCAGTATTCAGGAAAGCGATAAGAGGCTACCAATAGTGTAATAGGTTTATTATAAAAAAAAAAGATTAAAACAGCAGGGAACACTCAAGGGGCATGAATGCATTTAGCACTATTGGAGGATAATCTCTTGGGCGTTCAAAGCTTCAGTAAGCTAGTAACATGTCTCACTCAGGTTCGGATGTGTAAACCTCTGATGAGGTCCTAGTGATGCAACTCATTAGAAAGACTTGAAGACACATTGATAC
The DNA here is from genome assembly GCA_018402905.1 of Glandirana rugosa. Classification (NCBI taxonomy): domain Eukaryota; kingdom Metazoa; phylum Chordata; class Amphibia; order Anura; family Ranidae; genus Glandirana; species Glandirana rugosa. The sequence goes on along the minus strand of BLSH010193008.1, from coordinate 223,985 downwards.
CAGTGGCATGTCATCCATGAGTGCAGGGTGTTCACTGCACATGGGCCCTGAGTGGAGAGGCACATTGTCATCTGACCCACCCTGCACCCATTGATGATGAAACATGGATGGTGAAATTTGACAGTCAGAGGTGATTGGTGCGGTGGTGGGGGCAATTACAAGCACCAATCTTCCTGTATGGCTTTCAGTGAAGCAGCTGAAAGCTGTTTCTCCTCCTCTCCCTCCCACAGATTTCAGCTGCTTCACTGAAAGCCATACAGGGAGGTCAGTGCTTGTAACTTCCCCCACCGGCGCACCAAGCACCTCCGACTGTCCATTGAATTTCCCCTCTATCTGTGCCCCTTGTGTGCTCCTATGGCCCTCCTGTATGTTCATCCGACCCCCCCCCCCTGTGCTTCTCACCCCCCATCCCAGATCTGTCAGGATGAAGAGCAGAGAAAGGGACCAATAGATGTGTCATTTACCGGCCATTTCCTTTTCGGAATGAGCAGTGATCACTGACTCTGTCCATTCATAACTGAAGCATCCTAAACTGTCTTTACGATGTTTCCGTTTATGAATGGGGGGAGTCTCTGTCTCCTGTTCATTCATCTTCAGTGCAGCTGAGGCTACAGAGAAGGGATTGGGGAATCTCTGTCCTCAGTCCCTTTCTCTGTCTCAAAGGGGAGATGTCAGGGGTCTGTTTAGACACCTGGTATCTCACCAAAGACCCCTCAAAAGGGATGATTAAAAAAAGAAAAAAGCATTGTAGAATTTTATGAAAAATGTAATTGTGAAAAAGAATTTTAAAAAAACTACTGACATCATTCACCCCCCCCCCCCCCAAAAAAAGCATTGTGAAAAAAAATAGTAAAAAATAATTTAAAAAATGAAATTTTAAACATTAAAATTGGAATTGGAAAATAAATAAAATAAAAATCTACTGACACCATCCTGCACATATTATCCATCACCATACACTCCTCAATCTTCTCCTGCACATATTACCCACCTCTATACACTCTGCACGCCTCTGCTGCACATACTACCCACCTCCATACACTCTGCACTCCTCTCCTGCCCATACTACCCACCACCGTACATTCCGCATTTTTCTCCTGCACATACTACCCACCGTCATACACTTGGTACACCTCTCCTGCACATACTACCCACTGCTGTACACTCCGCACTCCTCTCCTGCACATACTACCCACCACCATACACTCTGCACTCCTCTACTGCACATACCACCTACTGCCATATACTCCACACCTCTCTCCTGCACATACTACCCACCGCCGTATACTTCACACTGTACATTCTCTATTTAACATTATCACATTCTGCACTATATAAGTATACTCAGACTCTATTTAACCAAACCCCTTTAAGCCACACCCAATATTTAGCATCATTTAGACCACGCCCACCTTTTGTCAAAATGCACCTTGCACGTGGCATTACTACTTTTTGTCGGTGCCTAGGGCCCACTTTTGATTTTTCACATGGGCCCACTGATTTCATGATATGCCTCTGAATGGTACATACCAATCTGGCAAAGTTAGGTCAACCCCTCAAATTAATCAGCATGACAAAATCAGTGTTCATCCAAAAACATTGTCTTTTTTCCAGGAGCCACAATATTACGAGAGACAATACTACTTTTCAGTGCAAACACAATATTGCAAATTTACACAGAGTTTTGATCTACCTTACCTCCCAGAATTTCTTTTTGCTTTATTACCACATCATCTAATGGGTACACACATCAAATAGTTAACAGAGCTCTTTTCTGGCAGAAATGTAGTCTTAGTAAAATTAGAAACCCAACATATTATTATTATTATAATACAGGATTTATATAGCGCCGACAGTTTGCATAACGCTTTACAACATTGGGGCAGACAGTACAATTACAATACAATTCAATACAGGAGGAATAAGAGGGCCCTGCTTGTTAGAGCTTACAATCTAGGAGGGAGGGTCAAGTGATACGAAAGGGTAAGAACTGTGGGGAATGAGCTGATGGAGAAAATAAAAAGTGTAGTTGTAAGGTGGAGGCAGGATACGCGTCTCTGAAGAGAAAAGTTTTCAGGGATCGCCTAAAAGTGGATAGATTTGGAGACAGCCTGACAGATTGGGGTAGGGAATTCCAGAGGATGGGAGAGGCTTGGGAGAAGTCCTGGAGGTGAATATGGGTGGAGGTGAGGAGGGAACTAGAGAGCAGGAGGTCTTGGGAGGAACAAAGAGGACAATTAGGTTGGTATTTTGAGACTAGGTTAGTGATGTAGCTGGGGGCAGAGTTGTGGATGGCTTTTTAACTTATTGTTAGTATTTTGAAAATAAAAGAGGTAGTCGAGTAAGGGGTGTCAAGAATGGGAAAGCATAGTGAACTGGGAGGGAGGATCTAACATTCGAGATTGTTCGTCCCGGGAGAATAAGGAGGACATAACTTAACATAACATTAACATGACAGACGGGGTTA
>BLSH010193008.1:206157-220935 GCA_018402905.1 Glandirana rugosa | reverse complement strand
AACTTTGGAGACAATTGTTACTGGGGTAAAAAAAAGTTTGCATAAACCCGTAAAAAACGTCAGTACCTTCTCTCTTCCTGCCGAGTACTGCACTGTAGGGGGAGACAAAGAGCACAGCACACACTGCTTTCACTTTCACAGTAAACAGTGTGACAAGGCTCCCGCAGCGCCGTTCGGCTGAGGAACGGAGCACTCCAGTCCTCATCCCCTCACCTAATCTAGGCATACAGGGGTCCCTTATGGGCGCCCCCAGCATGGGGCCCGGTCGACTCCTGCGACCCCTATCCGCCCGCCCCTGCCTATGGATGAAAAAATGTCTTTACTCTAACCACGTTTTTTTTTACCTAAATATAAAAAACTGTGTTTTAGCTAGGCATGCCCAAATACGTTTGAAAAAAAATGGGGTCATTGTTAACAGAGGTTTCAAGTCTGGTATAGGTTTTAAAGGCTTTTGTATTAGAAAGTGTGTTAATGTACTTATAATATGTAGGGGTGAATTATTAAAAAATGTTTGTAACACACTTTCTACAAACATTGTCTCAACTGTAGAGCAGCCAATTGTTTTCTAAGCTGTTTGGAAAAAACAAAAGATAAAAGCTGATGGTTGCTATGGGCAATGGCACCAGCTGAGATAGAACTTGTCTGAGACACTTCATTATTTGCAGAGCACTAGTTGTTGGAAAGACCACTAAAAGGAAAGTTATATGTGAAGATTACAGAGCATCCACACTATTTATCAAAAGGAAACTTAATTCCAAAATTCACAAAATTATTACACCAGGTTTATACAGTGTCTTGAAAAAGTATTCATACCCCTTGAAATTTTCCACATTTTGACATGTTACAACCAAAAATGTAAATGTATTTTATTGGGATTTTAGGTGGTAGACTAACACAAAGTGGCACATAATTGTGAAGTGGAAGGAAAATGATAAATGGTTTTCAACATTTGTATTCAGCCCCCCTGAGTCAATATTTTGTAGAACCACCTTTCGCTGCAATTAGAGCTGAAAGTCTTTTTGGGTATGTCTCTACCAGCTTTTCACATCTAGAGAGTGACATTTTTGCCCATTCTTCTTTGCAAAATAGCTCAAGCTCTGTCAGATTGGATGGAGAGTGTATGTGAATAGCAATTTTCAAGTCTTGCCACAGATTCTCAATTGGATTTGGGTCTGGACTTTGACTGGTCCATTCTAACACATGAACATGCTTTGATCTAAACCATTCCATTGTAGCTCTGATTGTATGTTTAGGGTTGTTGTCCTGCTGGAAGGTAAACCTCTGCCCCAGTCTCAAGTCTTTTGCAGACTCTAACAGGTTTTCTTCTAGGATTGCCTTGTATTTGGCTCCATCCATCTTCCCTGTTCCTGCTGAAGAAAAGCATCCTCACAACATGATGCTGCCACCGTGTTTCATGGTGGGGAAGGCGTGCTCAGGGTGATGTGCAGTGTTAGTTTTCCGCCACACATAGCGTTTTGCTTTTATGCCAAAAAGTTCAATTTTGGTTTCATCTGACTAGAGCACCTTCTTCCACATTCATTCACTATAATTACTAGCACAAAGCAAACTAATTATTTACCTTAATTACATTTACTCACATCACATATTGGTGCATCAGCACAGCAAAGGTCATAGACCTCCAGTAGGTTTGTGTCTCACCATAAGCCCAGGACTCTTAGCCCTATTCGACTTCTACTTTTTATACCTTCTTCCACATATTTGCCGTGTCCCCCATATGGCTTCTCGCAAACTGCAAACTGGACTCCTTATGGCTTTCTTTCAACAATGGCTTTTTTCTTGCCACTCTTCTGAAAAGGCCAGATTTGTGGAGTGCACGACTAATAGTTGTCTTGTGCACAGATTCTCCTACCTGAGCTGTGGATCTCTGCAGCCCCTCCAGAGTTACCATAAATAGCGGCTGGAGAAATTTTAGGATAAGCCCCACCCTTATAGTTTCCACCCCTTGTGTCAGGAGTATACAACCCAGCATAGGGGTATACAGAGTCACCAGATAGGGGTATACAGAGTCACCAGATAGCAGTATACAGAGTCACCATACAGCAGTATACAGTGCCCCAGATAGCAGTATACAGAGTCACCATACAGCAGTATACAGTGCCCCAGATAGCAGTATACAGAGTCACCATATAGCAGTATACAGAGTCACCATTAAGCCGTATACAGAGTCACCAGATAGGGGTATACAGAGTCCCCATATAGCAGTATACAGAGCCCAAGATAGCAGTATACAGAGCCCCAGATAGCAGTATACAGTCACCATATAGCAGTATACAGAGCCCCAGATAGCAGTATACATAGCACCAGATAGGGTATACAGTCAGCAGATAGGGGTATACAGAGTCCCAGATAGGGTATACAGAGTCCCAGATAGGGGTATTGTCACGGTCCTGGTGGTGGAGTCTGTCTTAGCAAGGAACAACCACTCTTACACCCGATTTGGGGATCCCTGGTAGTGTAGACAGGAAGTCCCGGAGTGCGGGATGGCACGAGGGCTGGATGGTCACTGGTGGTGGTGTGAGGCTCCAGGTGGTCGTGCAGACTGAAGGATGGTCATGCAGGCTGGGTCGGCAACTGGCGGGTCAGAGAGGCACAAAAGGGGCAGGCAAAAAAGAGTAGTCAAAGTCCAAGCAGAGTTCGTTCACAGGCTGGCGGCAAAGTACAGAAGGGTCAGGCAAGCAGATGGTCGTGGATAGCCGGGGTCGGTGCAGGCAGATAGGTAGCAGGTCAGGGCAAGCCTGGTCGGTACACTGGAACAACTACAACACAGGAAGCAGGTTTCAGGAAGGAGAGCTGAAGCTCACAGTTACTCAGACGCTGTAGAACGGACAGCACCTGCTGACAGGTGCAGGAAGCTCAAATAGGCCGTTTGGCGCCGTTTCCAGCGCGAACGCGCGCACAGGAGTGCGGGCGCGCGTGAACGGCAAAAACTGGCAATGAAGTCCAGAAAAGGGCTTGACTTCACCAGGCCAATCCTTTCCTAACAGGTGTACAAAGTCCCAGATAGGTGTATACAGAGTCCCAGATAGGGTATACAGTCACTAGGACTGAAACCCGGCGGAGTGCTGCGCCAGCATGAGTAATCACGCAGCCAGCACGTCCGCCACAGTCCCGCCCCCGCCCACAGCATCCAATGCCAGTCAGTCACTGGCTCAGAGCAGCCAATCAGACTATGTGTGTGCGTCTGTTCAGCGCACACACAGTCTTTTATGACTGACCAATCGGCTCACTACTTGCTGTCAGCAAACAGCAAGGAGCCGAGAATAAAAAACAGTCCATATACCGGCGCCTTCTGTAGGGGGTCGAGCTGATATTTCTTTCTCATCAGCGGCGGGGAGGCCGCGCCCAATCGCCCCTTATTGACTGGCCACTGCTGGTTACCATGGGCCTCTTGGCTGCTTCTGAATAATGCTCTCCTTGCCCATGTCTTGGTAGGTTTGCAGTTGGGCCATGCTCTTTCCATTTTCGGATTATGGATTGAACAGTGTTCTGTGAGATGTTTAAAGCTTGTGATTTTTTTTTTATCATCTAACCCTTCACTTAAATGACCTGTCAAGCAGACTTAGCCCACTGATTTGCCACTATAACGGCGCTTATGGATATCAGATATTAAATTTCCTCAAAATTCACAACAACAATAGCAGCTACTTTAAAAAAATCAACATTTCAAAAAACACCACAATAAAACAATATATAAAAGTTCTATCCGATGTGAAGCAGCGCTAAAACGGAGATCCACCTCATCATCCGTGCTAGACTATCCACACATTAGTTTCTCCACATATAGGGATACTAAGTCTAGCTTTTATCTGTGAGAATTCCTTTGATTGTATCTTCATAAATCAAAAGCGGATATTCAACAGTCTGTAGACAAGGTGATTAACAGTTTGTACAGTCCGGTCCACTCATCCCGTTGCACTCACCGGACCTCTATAAATGATATGCCTTCGGTTGGTCTTAGCCTGTCAGCAAAATCTTAGGGAGACTCACACAGAGCGTTTGTTCCGCAGATGAAGCCGTCCCGGCTAATGAGATCTGTTCATTCCGAACTTCCTTTGTCATCTAGATTCCTCCACAATCCTTCACAGCTCCAGTGTGTGAAAAACAAAAGGGCAAAAGACTCATAGTGTGCCACATAAAAAAATTTTATTCCCGAATAGCCCCTTACAGGTTACACTTACAAGACTTCCCATCCATAAAAGCAGATTTAAAAGCAACATATAATGTGTCTCCTCGGCTCCAATCTCTTTCCACCAATTACAATCTTATGAAGTTAAATGGTACCCGGGTTCAAGATAAGAGGGTCTGGAGATCAAAGCTGTACCGTTTGGATGTTGCCTAGACGCGTTTCGACAAGTCATCTTTGACAATAGGCACATCCAAACGGATTCTTAATTTCCTTAAATACTCATTACCTTTATCATAAAGACATCGTCTCCAATTAGATTAACCTTTTGTCCATGCCCTGCATTATCCATACATAGCTCATTACTTGTTATTTTCTTTATTTTAAATAACATTATAAAATAGCCAGATCTTTTAACTTTAAGGTCTCCATATATGATCAGATCCCTGTCCAATTATATTGACATTTTCATCCTTATTGTGAATGTAACTTCACATACCATTTACCACATTAACATAGATCTTCAATTAGTATCTGACTTGGTTTTACCCTATGAGACCCTTCATTAATCTCCCTGATCAACTTGAAGTTCGTACGTATAGATACATTTATTTTTTTCTAGGTTTTATGCCTCTAAAATTCCCTTATCCGTACTGAAACATTGTCTCAAATGATCTCAACTATTTTTCCTTGGTGTAAAATATTTAAAAACAATTTTAAAACTTTATAGTATATATCTAAATCCTTTTATACTCCCTCTAAGATCATTTTTTAATCCATCCTTAATATATAGAATATGGATCCCAAGCTATCTCTCCTTTTTCTTTTCGTTGTATAAATGTTAATATCTCCCATCACTTTTTTCCACCCCACATGTTCAGCATACACACCTCTACTTTAGTTACACCTCAATGTTTCTTAAGTTATTATTAACCCTTAAACGACCTTATGGGACCCATACATTATCTCCACATAAAGCTAAAGGGTCACTAAAAATCAAATAAAATATATAATTAAGTTCTATTTTGATATATGAACGAATCCCATATTGGCTCAGCAAATTACACTGCTGAGCCCTTACCCTACTGATTGATGCACAGATTGCTCACTATTTTTTCGTCCAATATCATACAAGGGTTATCAAAATTAAAGTGCATATCCAGATATATCAAGATGTCTCCTTTCGGTGAATAATATTCTTAAATCTATTTTACTGCAACCCAATCACTCAGAAACCTATATAGCCCTCTCCGATTACCCCAACACTGACTATATGGGGGGCCATTGTGAAGATATGGGGTAAGAGCCTCAGATTTTCAGTAAATAGGGGTAAAAAATGTGTAGTGTATCCTTATCCACGATTTCTAATCGCCAGACAGGTATATGGCAGACAGGTAAATCACCATCTGCTAGTGACAGGAAACATTCCCAATCATTCCATACTATTATGCTTATTTTCAATAATCACTGATATAGATATAGAAAAAATTGCTCCATCATGGAGGGGGGCAAATCTAGTAAGGGAGATATCTAAAAGTGAGACGAAATGGATATATAAAACTGGGAACCTCCAACCGAAGGGAATGAATGTAGAGCTAGATTTAAACCGTTATATCAGTGATTATGACAATATAAATCACTGTGCAAATATTCATGCAAATTATTAAACAATTAATGTGCAAACCTATTGTTGTGCAAAATTCATATAATAGTCCCAATATTTAAAGTGCAATCCAGTGATCTCTGAAGACGTTGCGGAAGTGACGAAACGCATCAGTTGGAACGCAAGGTGCACTGGGCCACGTTCGGTTGGTAAGCATGCTGACACTGCAGAGTCGCGGCGACCACAGAACGATCGTATTGATGTTGTATCATATTGTGGCCAATAAACATTTCAAACGAGGTGCGCCATGAGAGCTTTCTTCTTTTTCCTATAATCACTTGCAAGAGAGATTAACAGCATTCTGAGAAAGGACAACTGCATCAGCAAGAACCCATGGTCGGGTTACAGACCACAAGCGAATATTGACTTCTCCATGTCGTATGACTGAGAGAGTCAATAAGGTCTGGTAAGTAGGGAACCTCATTTTAAGATTGCACATGGTGTTTTGGACACGGCGTGAGCACAGACATTTTTGGAAGCATATGTGAATGAACATATGAATGTGGACGGAAGTATAGACACAGCATCAAGTCACCTATTGACTGGATTGCACTTTAAATATTGGGACTATTATATGAATTTTGCACATCAATAAGTTTGCACATTAATTGTTTAATAATTTGCATGAATATTTGCACAGTGATTTATATTGGCATTCTGCACATTACCTAATCTGGACTTTTGAATATGGCATGGAAATGAGCACTTTAATTTGGTATAATTGTTTTGCATAATTTGCATATTTATAATTGGCATAGTTGAGAGTATTTTCACACATATAGGAGTTATAGTTGGGTTCAGCACCTACAAAGCAAGCGCTGTTAACACAGGAAAGTATCCTGGTCTCTAATTTACCAACCCCCTTATTGATGAGAGGATATAACAGCAGCTGCTGAATAAATCACTGTACTGTGGTGCGGGAGTCCTATTGTACACAAAAGACTCACAATGCCTCATAGATTATACGTTGGGGTGTTTGCTTTCCAAAATGGGGTCATTTTGTGGGTAATTCCATTGTCCTGGTGCTCCAGGGCCTTCAAAAGTGTAATAGGTCGTTAGGAAATTAGATGTGAAAATTCTGCTCCTAGAATGCATGACGGTGCTCCCTGCATGTTGGACCTCTCCATGTGGCCAGGCTGTGAAAAAGTCCCACACATATGATATCACCATACTCGGGGAGAGTAGCAGAATGTATTTTGGGGTGTAATTGGAAGTATGCATATGCTGTGTGTGAGAAAGAACTTATTGTTATGACAATTTTGTGCAAAAAAAATAATAATTTCTTAATTTTCCCAAGAATTGTGGGAAAAAAGTACAACTTCAAAAAACTCACCATGCCTCTTACTAAATACCTTGGAATGTCTGCTTTTCAAAATGGGGTCATTTGGGGGGTATTTGTACTTTCCTGACATTTCAGGGCCTCAAGAAATGAGATCCATCAGTGCATCAGGTGTGATCAATTTGCAATGATTTGCACCATAGTTTGTAGACTATATAACTTTAACACAGACCAAATAATATACACTTATTTGGGTTATTTTTACCAACGATAGGTAGCAGTATAGGTTTTGGCCCAAATTTATGAACAAAAATTACTTATTTGCAAAATTTTATCACAGAAATGAAAAAAAAAGTGTTTTCTTTCCCAAATTTTCACACTTTTTTCAATTATGTTGCAAAAAATAAAAAACCCAGAGGTTCTTAAATACCACCAAAAGAAAGCTCTATTTGTGTGAAAAAAATTATAAACATTTTGTTTGGGTACAGTGTAGCATGACTGAGTAATTGTCATTCAAAGTGTGAGAGCGCTGAAAGCTGAAAATTGGTCTGGGCAGGAAGGGGGTATAAACATCCAGTATTGAAGTGGTTAAACAATGAGATACACATCACAACAACAACGGCAAGAACAGAATGATTGTTACAAAACAAGAAACATTCTAAAGGCAATATAAATTGCTTAAAGCTCAGCTGCAACCCCAGCATAGGGTCTGGGTTTCACCTGGGCAGTTCGAGTTTTGAATCATTTGTCCGGGTTTCAGTCCCTCTGAAACCCAGACACTATATTCAGACAGGAATGTGGCTCAGAACAGGGTCTGCTAGGAGGGTGAGGGGGCACTGTGTGTGCCACATTACCATTCTCTTTGAAGTGCCCAAAGGTGTCCCAGGACTGCTACAATCCTATATTGTATGCTACAAATTTTTTTTTTTTGCTGTGTGTCGTTAAAGTGTTCGGGTTTGGCTTGAGGAAAAAGTGGCAACCCTACCCCAGCAGCAGCTCCAGGGCGTGCCTGCGCTGGGCCAGATTTAGACCTTGAGGCATTTGAGGCACTTCAGGTTTTGGGGGTCCCTCATACACAGAGTTGGTTTACATTCTAAATGATAGTTACACCTTTTTAAAATAGCTGACACATCATTCTGAGGTCATACACAAGCACCCACGCACTCATAGTACTCTATGTGTGGTCCGTTTGAGCTGCCAAAATTCATTTTTAAAAACAATACGATAAACCAGTTCAGATAAAAAAAAATTTTGCACATAATTGTGACGAACGCAGGTATCAGATCGCTGCCCTCCTCCCCAACAGGCGACCGAGGACCCCCCTGATCTAACACCGCACTTGTCACGACGTAACAATGCCACTTTCAGCTGCTTTCAGCACAAAGATTTCCCAGTTTGCGGGATCACCGTCTAAATGTCAGCCGTCTGAGAGTGATTGTTACCAGTCTAATTCAAACAATTAACCCTTTCACTGCCACCACCTCTATTGGAGCTAGAGGAGCTCAAACTTTCAGCAATACCAATATTTCAGAATAACCACCTGTAACACACGCTGTCACTGCAGACAGGCATATCCAGATGCATTATTATTCAAAAGGAACAGGTTCCTGATAATTGCATTAAGAGCTTTAGGGACAAAATTAACACTTTTCAAAATAAGGTTTAATAATGAAAAGGTCAAGTTTTAGGTGCAGTAAAATATTTGCAGAAAAATAAAAGAAAGGTTACAAAATACTGAGACAAAATATACAGCAATACAAAATATACAGCATTAGAAATGTCCGTGCTTAATCAGTTCGAAGATAATTTTCTGGTTCTCTGATGGTGCTTCGTTGATGGTAATTGAGAACTGACAATTGATCTTGGCAATCCTTTTTCTCTGGGTGACAAGGGGTGGAGCCATATACCCCTGGCCATTCACATGAGTGGGCAGTTTCTTAGACCATGTCCAGGGCGGGCCGTTGCGATACATGCTTCATAATTCATGCATTGTGTATGAAAAGCATATTTCAAGATTGGGCCGCCTGGCAAATCTCCCAGTAAGAAATTCAATCTCAGCATGCATAAAGCTTTCAAATGACTCCAAACATGAGAGTTCTGAGACCTTCTAGGATCCTGGGAAGGGAACATGCTAGTTATATCCCTCCTTGGGTAACCAGGGGGGGAATGTTTATACTTGAATAATGCAGGCCGACATTCTACATTCAAATATGTACGTTTTATCACTATGGCATGCTCTAAACTGAAATTATGAACTTATATATTTTTTGGGGTAAGTTTTAAGACAGGGAGAGGGTCACTCCAAGGTTAGAGTTGCCTGGGTGATTCATGGGCTCGCATGTCCGAGCATCAGTTCGCTTTATAGCTGTTTAAAGATAAACACAAACAGATATCTCTTTCTTTCCAAGATGGAGTCAGTGTTGCTTCGTGCGTGATATCATTACTTCGTGTGTGACTCTCGCGTGATACCATCACAATAATGACTGGTAAAATGTTACTTCCCGAGACATTTAATTAAAAAAAAGTAATTATTATTACACATTTTATATTATTTTTTATATTGTTGTATATTATTTTTTTTATAGAGGATGGCTCCTTCTGTTAGGGGGGCCCAGGGCAGTTTCCCTTTTTGCCCCCTTATAAATCCCGAAAATGCCTGTGAGGCATAGTTTTTAACCACTTGCCGACCGCAGTCTGATGGCGACAGAGTGGCTCGTTATCGCAAACCACCGTCATATGACGGCGACTGCGATAACTAGTGCTGTGAGCGCGCTCATGCGCTCACTGTGTCCGGGGGGGACCGGGGAGCGGGTAGGGTGGACTCGATCGCCGCTGGCTACCCGCGATGGCCCCCCCGCAGTGAGAGAATGAAGGTCCGTGTAAGTAAACACGGATCTCCGTTCTCATAGAGGGGGAAGGGCGGTGATCACAGGTTTCCTCTATATGGAAGCCGTGATCATCCCCTTTCCCCAGCCAGGGCAGCCCACACACAGTTAGAACACGTCCAGGGAACACAGATAACCCTTAGAGCACCCCTGCAGGTTAACATATTCACTGCTAATGGCATTTACACAGTAATCAGTGCATTTTTATAGCACTGACCGCTGTATAAATGCCAATGGTCCAAAAAAAGTGTGAAAATGGTCCGACATGTCCGCTGCATTATCGCAGTACTGCTAAAAATCGCAGATCGCCGCCATTACTAGTAAAAAATAAAATTAAAAAAAACCCCAGAAATGAATTCTCATTGTCCATAAACGCGGCAACTTTTGCGCAAACCAATCACTAAACGCCGATTGCGATTTTTTTTACCAAAAATATGAGGAAGAATATAAATCGTCCAAAACCGATGGAAAAAATGTTTTTTTATATTTTTTTTTGGATTTGGATTTTAGCAAAAAGTAAGAAATTTGTTTTTTTTTTGCAAAATGGTCGCTCTTCTTTTGTTTATAGCGGCGATCAGAAATGACGCAGAGGGGATCAAATACCACCAAAAGAAAGCTCTATTTGTGGTAAAAAAAGGACGCAAATTTTGTTTGGGTGCAACGTCGCACGACCGCGCAATTCTCAGTTAAAGCGACGCAGTGCCGAATCGCAAAAAGTGCTCTGGTCCTAAAGTGGGAAATCCTTCTGGGGCTGAAGTGGTTAAAGCTGATGCCTGTACGTGTGCTTCTATGAAGAGGAGATGGTGGCATGACGTCACAATGTTGTTCCTTGGGTGGAAATACTGTGAATGTTTGTATGAGATGGTTGATTTTGTTTTAATGATGGTTAATATATGTGTGACGGATGTCTGCACAGGGCAAACCTGCCATTACTTCCCATAATCACAGGCTTTCTCTGCCGAATGATAAATCTGGTACTGGTATTGGCAAAAAAAATGCTGAGCAGCTTAAACCCTGAAGCAGATCCTGTTTACCAAAACTGTTTATAGTGATCTATGGGCTCCCCCCATCCCCTATCCTAATCACAACTGCACCAGTGAAGGGATTTGCCACTTCTGTTAGCAAATAAGTATTGATGTACTTTGTGATTAGTGATCTAAATTTTATTATAATATTTTGAAGTTAAAAAAAAAAAAGCTATTCCCCACAATGATATGAGATGCCAATGTGTTATTTTCAATTACACATTGCCACCTAGTGGCTTAACATTAAAATACTTTCAATAAATATAGCATCGGTAAAGTTCATTATAAAGTATACAAAAGTTGGCAAAAAAAGATCAGAAGATGTAACGTGAAGGATGTCTGGAATGGTGCCATTTCAGAAGAAATGATTGCTTTAGTGATAAACATTTAGTCAATAATGTGCTGCTAACTGGTGTCAAATTCCAATGTGACATCTTCAGCTGACGGCATTGGAAGAGAAGTAGTAGAGCTGCATGCTATCTGTAACAGTTAATGGTGAGCTGAACATACCTGGGTTTAGTTTTGGGTGGGTTCGCTAAACATGAACTGAAGAATCCAAATACAGATGAATTAACCACTTCAGCCCCGGAAGGATTTACCCCCTTCCTGACCAAAGCACTTTTTGCGATACAGCACTAAGTCGCTTTAACTGACAATTGCGCAGTTGTGCGACGCTGTACCCAAACAAAACTGACGTCCTTTTTTCCCCACAAATAGCTTTCTTTTGGTGATATTTGATCCGTTTTTATTTTTTGTGCTATAAACTAACAAAAAGCAACAATTTTGAAAAAAAAAAACATTTTTTTTTTACTTTTTGCTATAACACAGATAAAAAAAAATATAAAAAAATAAAATTTTTCCTCAGTTTAGGCTGATATATATTCTTCTACATATGTTTGGTAAAAAAAAAAATCGCAATAGGCTTATATTGAGTGGGTTGCGCAAAAGTTATTGCATTTTACAAACTATGGAAATAGGTTTATGGCTTTTTGTATTTTTTTTTTTTTTTTTACCAGTAATGGCGTTGATCTGCGATTTTTAGCGGGATTGCTCAGACATTTTTGACACTTTTTTGGGACCATTGACATTTATACGGCCATCAGAGCTAAAAATAGCCACTGATTACTATATAAATGTCATTGGCGTGAAGGGGTTAACACTAGGGGCGATCAAGGGGCTAAGGGTTCCCTAGGGAGGGGTTTCTAACTATGGGAGGAGTGTAGTGACTAGGGCTGGCGAGAGAAAGCTGCTCCCGATCACTGGGAACAGCAGATCTCTCTCCACTACCTTTTTAGAACAGAGATCCCTTTGTTTACATGTACAGATCCCCGTTCGGCCCTGTGAGGAGCGATCGCGGGTAGTCGACGGGCACATTGTACCCGCCGGCCACGCGTGTCAGCTCCAGAGACGTCCCCAGCAGTCTCTTAAAGCGCCGCCGTACATCTACATCGATTTGCGCAGGAGAGCCAACCTGGCTGGTTGGCAAGTGCTTAATTGGAAGCTGAATGTTTAAAAAAAACATTAATTGCCATTTTTTAGACTAATAGGCAAGGGATTGTCAAACAAATGGCATGGAGGTTGAAACTGTCCTAGGGAACATGGATTAAGTAGATTTTTTTCTATTCCATTTGGCAGGGGATAATAATTTGCCCAATGCTTAACCACTTCCCTACCGCCATATGCGGGGGGCGGGGAGCGCATCATGGCTATCGGTGGTGTGGTGTGTCAGTCTGACCCACCGCATTACCGATCTCGGTAAATCGCTTCCATCAGAAGCACTTTAACATGTGATCAGCCGTGACCAATCACATTGTAAACAGGAAGAGCCGTTTATTTTTTTTTAATTTTCGGTCTTTTTTTATTTGTAGCACAAAAAATAAAAACCACAGAGGTGATCAAATACCACCAAAAGAAAGCTCTATTTGTGGGAACAAAATTATAAAAATTTTGTTTGGGTACAACGCCGCATGACCACGCAATTGTCATTCAAAGCGCAACAGCACTGAAAGCTGAAAATTGGTCTGATAGGGTAGTGTTCTAAGTGCCTGGTATTGAAGTGGTTAAAAGATTAGTTTAACTTTGGGAACATATTACATGCTCTACCAGTTTTTAGGGTGTAACATGTTCCCAATGCTGCAGCCACTGCCTGATCCCCCCCACTGTGACAGTAGTACGGGGAGAAGTTTCCCGTACCAGCTGTCAGTTTTTTTTAAATCAGCTCGACCATGCGGGGCTCTGCCCACATGGCCACGTCATTCATGCACACAGTTCTGTATGTGAATGAACTAAAAGTAACTTCTTCCTTTATGGCTCTCGGGTTGTAGTTCTCGAACTACCACGGCGATGTGGAGTGCCGTAGTAGTTCACTGATTCTTCCTGTCACTCTATCTACTTGTCCCAGGAGACCTGTATGGCACCAACGATCTGTTGATTGCTGGTGCAAAACTTAACAGGCTCAAAAAATAATAATAATAAATGCAATTTTTTTTTACCTGCAAAAAAATTTGCAATTTTGTTTTTTTAAATGAACTTATCCCTTAATCACTTCAGCCCCAGAAGGATTTTCCATGTTAGGACCAGAGCACTTTTTGCGATTTGGCACTGCATTGTTTAACCGACAATTGCGTGGTCGTGCGACATTGCACCCAAAAGAAATTTGCGTCCTTTTTTTCCCACAAATAGAGCTTTCTTTTGGTGATATTTGATCGCATCTGTGTCATTTCTGATCACCGCTATAAACAAAAAAAGAGCGACGATTTTGCAAAAAAAAAACAACAATTCTCACTTTTTTCTAAAATACAAATCCAAAAAAAAATTATAAAAAAACAAATGTATTCATTGGTTTTAGCCGATTTATATTCTTCCTCATATTTTTGGTTAAAAAAAATCGCAATCAGCGTTTATTGATTGGTTTGCACAAAAGTTGCCGCGTTTACAAACTATGAGAATTAATTTCTGGCATTTTCTACAATTTTTTTTTTCAACTGGTAATGGCGGCGATCTGCGATTTTTATCGGAACTTTGATATTGGGGCAGACATGTTGGACATTTTTGACACTTTTTTGGAACCAATGACATCTATAAAGTGATCAGAAATGTAAATATCCACTGATTACTGTATAAATGTCATTGCCAGTAAAGCAGTTAACCTGCAGGGAGCAGTGAAGGGATTAACTGTGTTCCCTGGGCGTGTTCTAACTGTGAGGGGGCTGGGCTACCTTGGGCATAAGAGATCTAACTGATCCCAGTGACAGGGGTCAATAAATCGTTTAAATGCCCACTGACAGAGCGGGGAACCACCGTGTTTACAACGGCGGTTCCCCGTTCTTTCTCTCTGCCAGGTCATCACGGTTTACCGGCAGACATCGGGGTCATTTGGGTTCTGTTGTCATTATGATTTAACCACTTGACAACTGGGCACTTAAACCCCCTTAACAACCAGACCAATTTTCAGCTTTCAGCGCTCTCACACTTTGAATGACAATTACTCAGTCATGCAACACTGCACCCATATGAAATTTGCGTCCTTTTTTTCACACAAATAGAGCTTTCTTTTGGTGGTATTTAATCATCTCTGGGTTTTTAATTTTTTGCGCTATAATTAAAAAAAGACCGAAAATTTTGTAAAAAAATGAATTTTTCTTCGTTTCTGTTATAAAATTTTGCAAATTAGTAATTTTTCTTCATAAATTTTGGCCAAAATTTATACTGCTACCTATCTTTGGTAAAAAAAAAACAAATTAGTGGATATTATTTGGTCTTTGTGAAAGTTATAGAGTCTG
>BLSH010193008.1:163496-197224 GCA_018402905.1 Glandirana rugosa | reverse complement strand
ACTTACAGTCTCAAAATGTTACAGAGTACCCTACACATCAAGGCGTTGTCGACCTCCCGGCATAAACTCCTACGGACCAGATTTCAATAGTCACCACATGGGGTTCCAAGTCACAACCCTGGGAATGAAAAATTATAGAAATATTTACTATATCCCAGACCCTAATTTTCATGGTAAAGTCACAAACGTCTACTGTGGTTCGATACGTTACCTTATTACAGGAATGTCCTGAGGTTGTATGTATTGCAGAGGTTGTATGTTCGGCTGGAGTTACGTGACAAATTAACCTACCGATACACCGTTTACTCCAAATTACATGTCCCACCCGGTAAATATACCTTATACTAATGTGCCACAAACAGGAAGTTAATATCACCAACCATTCCCATTTTATTAAGGTGTATCCATATAAATGGCCCACCCTGTACATTAAACCTCATTTGCCACATAGCCATCCAATTAAACAGTGCATTGAGGTCGGCTTGTATGTTGGAGACGTTATGTATGTTGGAGTCCTGTAAGGACATTATTCCATTGCATAGCTTGGTGTCATCTGCAAACACTGAAATGGTACTTTTAATCCCAGACCCTATATCATTTATAAAGATATTAAAAAGTAAGGGTCCCAACACTGAACCTTGGGGTACACCACTGATAACTTTAGACCAGGCATCCTCAAATACGGCCCTCCAGCTGTTGCGGAACTACACATCCCATGAGACATTGTAAAACTCTGACATTCACAGACATGACTAGGCACGATGGGAATTGTAGTTCCTGAACAACTGGAGGGCCATAGTTTGAGGACCCCTGCTTTAGACCATTCAGAGTATAAATCATTAACCACTACTCTCTGCATTCAGTCTTTTAGCCAGTTTTCTATCCATTTACAAACTGATCTTTCCAAACCTGTAGACTTTACCATACACATGGTTGGTTGAACTGGATGGACTTGTGTCTTTTTTCAACCTGACTAACTATGTAACTATGTAACTATGTAACATTAGCCATGTGTGGGGAACTGTGTCAAATGCTTGCAAAATCTAAGTATATCACGTCCACAGCCACCCCTCTGTCCACGGTTTTATAAAAAGAAATGAGGTTTGTTTGACAACTTCTGTCTTTCATTAATCCATGCTGTCTGTTGCATGAAATATTTTTTTTCCAACAAAAACTCATCTATGTGGTCTTTTATTAAACTCTCCAGTATCTTCCCAACTATAGAAGTTAAACTAACAGGTCTATAGTTACTTGGTAAAGACTTTGATCCCTTTTTAAATATGGCCCTACACAAATTCAGTGGTACTATTCCAGTTATTAACGAGTCCTTAAAAATTACATACAATGGCTTTGAAATGACAGAGCATGCAAGTACAGAAAGATAACTATTGATGTGCCAGAAATACTGTGCGCTCCTACCTTCAAGTTGGACATGACAACACAGCTCTAAGTTCCTAAGCACGTGGTGACAAGCCCTGCCTACTTCATTTCTGAGGGATCTCAATAACTCCTCCTTGTGCACAGGCAGAGAAGGCACAAGAAGTTATCAGCTCACAAGATTAGTGGCCAAATCAACAGGTATTTTTTGCACTTATCAAACAAATAAAAACTTTCAATGGTTTATTTGTCAGGCCAAAATTCAGCAACGAAGATACATTTATTGTTTGGGTTTTGTCACACTCACCTTTTCCACACTCCTGGGCCTTTCCCTCTGTGTCCTGCCTCCTCTTTTGTCACAGCCAATCAGAGGGGGTTCTGTTCTAAGGCCTCATGCACACTGCAGCTGTCAAATGCCCATTTTACTATTGACATTTTTTTTACTGCCCCCAAACACCCTTCTATGTCTCTATGTTAGCCTATGTGTCCATGCACACTTAGGATTTTAGAAGCAGGGTGTCAGGAAATCCCTGCAAGATGTAGGACAGAGGTGCGCATGCACGCAGGTCTTCAAAGAAGGGCTCATCAGAGTGCACATGCGTGCGGGAACACCCGCGGGGGTGCGCACATGAGATATCTTGCCGCCATTTAAAGGAGACACTGACAGTGTATTGTTGCTGACTGGTCTTCAGCTGTACCCAGATTCTTGAATACCCCATTTGTGACACTTGCTTATCTGATGACCCTGGCTATCCTGCGACTACCCTTCCGTCTGCTGTACCTCATTACCTGCATGTTGAGGACTCTGGCTTCCCTATGACTATGCTCCTGCTTGCTGACTCTGTACCTTGCTGCCCGCACGTTAATGACCCTGGCGATCCTGCAACCATGCTACTACCTTATGCTCCTGGTTTCCAGCTTCATCCGAGTGCCTGTCCAGCTGCCTGCACCTGCCCTCCTGAAACTCGCTGGAAGGTCCTGTGGTGATCCTGCCAGAAACCTTTTCCTGCCATACTTGCTAGTTCCGGGGAACAAGCAGAGTGCTTCTTTAACCTCCACTGAACCACGGGGCACAGTGACGGTTTCTGTTCAGATGGTTCTCCCATCTTTTCAGATTCACACCCCTTGCTGCCAGCTCCTGGGATTACATCTACAGGCATTTGTGTTCCTCCTGTCCCTTGGCCTCCTCTGTTCCATGCTTGGAGGGGCCAGGGCTGGAGTGATAAGAGAGGCCGACCTCGTCAATTCAGTCTCCAATCAGGTACGTGACAGTGCAATCAGCCAGTGATGGAGTCTGAAAGGGGGGGTCCCTCTACTTACAACCCTCTGCCGGACTGTTACCGCACTCTCTCATATAGTGCGAGGGTTACACATGGACACATATTCAATTACAGGAGCAACTACAGGCCGCATGCAGCATGGCTGTCACCTCTGATCATTCCAAGAGTACAGATTCCACGGCTCAAACCATGACCTGTGAGCAGTTTTCGGCTGACCGTAGGAAATTCAGAATGCCTGTGAACTATACAGTATTTCGCCCTGTTGCCCACGTTCACTGAAGAAATAAAAGTGTGATTTCTTATATCCCTACTGCTGGAGGAACCACAGACCTGGGCTCACCAACTTCGGCAGCAACAGGATCCTGCTTTGGCTTCTGTGAACTCCTTTTTTGCAGCCATGTCTCAGTTATATGCTGATCCCTTCCACCATCAGACTGTTGAATTCATGCTGAGCCATTTGCAACAAGCCCCAAGGCCAGAAGAGGCCTATGAATCTGATCTCCAACTCAGTACAACACTTCCAGTTTCGTCTTGGCCTGTCTGAAACTCTCAAAGATGAACTTGCTAGGGTAGGAACATGTCATGTACCTGGTGGTTGAGCCTGACTTAAGCGGGGGCAACCTCTCTTATGGCCCTGGTTCGAGAGCCCCTGATAGTGGAGACAGGGAGCTCTGGAGCACAGGGGGGCATGAGAGCTGGACTTGTTCACAGATGGTAGGTGAAGGTCCACAGGAACTCGTGCAGGCAGTAGAGTGGTAGTTTAGGCCGGGTCTGTAACAAGCTGGCAGTGCGGTACAAGTGGTTCAGGCTGGCGGATAGTCGGGTACAGGCATGGTCCGCAACGTGCGGGCAATAGAAGTACAAAGCGGTCAGGCAGAGGCGTAGTGGTAGGCAGGCTGAAGGTCGAGGCAGGCAGCAGGCAAACCAGTCCAAAAGGAAGTCGGGGTCACAGATACAGGGAGTCTCTCAGAATAAACAATGGGGTCACAGGAGCCAGAATGCTGTAGAATGAACAGCACTGACTGGAGGGTGCAGAGGGCTTAAATGGCCATTTTGGCGCCAACACCAGCGCTCCCGCAGTGCACACACGCAATCGCGCACGGACGTGTGCACACGCCACGTGCGCTCGTGCATCAGCCTTCCAATGGCCCCGGATGGTTCCTTACATTCCCCTCCCAAGGGGCAGCCTCCAGATGCCCAAACGGGCTCTCTTGGTTGGGTTGTTCCTCTAGAAAGTTTTGACCAGCTCCTTGGCATGTAGATTGTTTTCAGGTTCCCAAGAGCACTCTTCGGGTCCATATCCCTACCACTTTACTAGGAATTGGGTTATGCCCCCTCTCCTTCTGCAGTCCAGGAAGGTTTCCAGCTCAAACTCCTCCTCTCTGTCTACCAGGACTGGTTCTGGTGGAGACGTTTTACGCCCCGGGAAGGGGTCTTTAGTCACTGGCTTGAGCAGGTTTTCATGGAAGACTGGGTGAACTCTAAGTGAAGGAGGAAGGTCCAGCTCATAAGCCACATTGTTAATTTTCCTCTTGACTGGTAGAGGTCCAATGTATTTGGGACCTCATTTCCTTGATGGACATGACAGTCTCAGATTCTTACTGGCCACCAGACCCGATCGCCAGGTTGCAAGTTCAACTCTCCTCGTCTCCCTCTGTTGAATGTTCTTTTGTCACACTCCTGCATTTGTGTGAGGGTCTCTTGCAGAAGGCTGTTGTTCCTTTCCAGGAATTGGGTGATCTCCTGTACAGCAGGTATGGAACTTTCAGTCTGAACATTAGGTAGAAATGTGCGATGGTAGCCGAGATTCGCCCAAAACGGAGATTGCTTGGTGGCGGAGTGGACTGCGTTGTTATAGGCGAATTCGGCTAACGGCAGCAGAGAGACCCAATCGTCCTGGGAGTACGAGGAGTAGCAGTAGAGGTACTGCTTGAGGGTCTGCTTGGTCCTCTATGTCTGGCCATTTGAATGGGGGTGGTAGGCCGAAGAGAATGCCAGTCTAATTCCTAAGATGGTAGACCTCCACACCCTGGAAGTTAACTGCACTCCTCAATCAGAAATTATGTTATTGGGGATACCGTGCAGCCGTAGAATTTCTTTAATGAAGATCTTGGCTGTCTCCATTGCAGAGGGGTGCCTTGCATAGGGATAAAGTGTGCCATCTTGGTGAGAAGGCCTACCACTGCGAAGATGGTGTTAAATCCCGCAGATAGGGGCAGCTTGATGATAAAATCCATTGAAATGTGAGACTAAGGACGGTCAGGGATGGGTACCGGGTGCAGCAGACCCCAGGCCTTGGTTCTCTCAGTCTTGTTTCAAGCACAGATGGGGCACGCACCTACATAGGTTTTACAGTCCTCATGTGGGACCACCAGAAGGTGCGGGCTAGCAACTCCATTGTCTTGCGGCTGCCAAAATGTCCGGCTAACTTATTGTCATGGCAGAGTCCTAAGGCGTCTAAACGGAACTCCTCAGGCACGAAGATCCGGTGCCCGACCACCACAGCCTGTCTTTTACAGACAATTCAGAGTCTATGGGCACCGAGGAGCCAGCTAGAGCCTGCCTGATTTGTGTTAGGAGGTCCTCCTGGACCAGCAAAAAGCTGTGGGCCGGTAGAATGGTATCTGGAGGGGAAGCTTCCACAGGATCAAGGAACATTCTGGACAGGGCATCCGGCTTAACGTTCTTGGACCCAGGCCTGTACGTAATGTGGAGCTGGAAGCGGGAAAAGCATAAGGCCCATCAAGCCTGGCGAGGTTTTAGCCTTTTGGCCGTCTGCAGGTACTCTAGGTTCTTGTGGTCGGTGAAGACCAGGATAGGGTGTGCTGCTCCTTCAAGAAGATACCGCCATTCTTCCAGAGCGGACTTGATAGCTAATAACTCTGTCCCCAACGTCATCATTTCTCTCGGGTGGAGTACGTTTCTGAGAGAAAAAGGCGATGAGCTGGAGTAGGGCCTTTGGACCCTGTCTCAGAGAGGACCTCCCCAACTGTGGTCTCCGAGGCATCCACTTCTAGGATGTAGGGCGGTGCTAGGTCGGGATGCTTCAGAACGGGGGCAGAGGTGAACAGTTTCTTCAGAGACTGGAAAGCTGCCTGTGCCTCTGCGGTCCAGACAAAGTGGACATTCTGCTTGGTAAGCTGCATTATGGGAGCTTTGACTGCTGAGAATTCCCGAATAAAAACTTTCTATAAAAGTTTGCGAAGCCTACGAAGCGCTGCACCCCTTTTTTTTATCCACTGCCGCTTGCCAGTCAAGGATGGATGTAATCTTTTGCAGGTCCATGGTAGTGCTCGTGGAATTGTGAAATCCCAAGAAGGAGATGTCAGCACATTCAAAGGCACACTTCTCCACCTTTGCGTACAGTCCGTGTTCTCATAGGCGGCTGAGTACCCATTTCACATGCCTGCGGTGTTCCTCTAGGGACGGGGAGAAAATAAGGATGTCGTCGAGATAGATGACCACAAACAGGTCAAGGTAGTCTCTGAAGACACCGTTGAGCAGATGCTGGAAGGTCGCTGGGGTGTTGCAGAGCCCGAATGGCATGACTAAGTACTCAAAATGGCCAAAGGTCGTCTTCCATTCATCTCTCTCCCGTATACTTATCAGGTTGTAGGCCCCGCGGAGGTCTAATTTGGTAAACACGGTAGCCGAGCCAAGTCTTTGAAAAAGCTCTGGAACTAAGGGCAATGGGTACTGTTTTTTTAAATGTGACCTTGCTGTGGTCCCGATAATCAATACAAGGCCTAAGTGAATGGTCTTTTTTTTCACGAAGAATATCCCCGCTCCTGCGGGAGACGTGGAGGGCTGGATAAAGCCCTTTTCCAAGTTCTCGTCCAGATAGGCTTTGAGAGCCACTTACTCCACTTCGGACAGAGGGAAGATCCGGCCAAACGGGACTTCAGCCCCTTGCAGCAGATCGATTGGGCAATCATATGACCTGTGCGGTGGTAGGGTATTGGCCTCCTTCTTACTAAAGACATCTAAATAGTCGTGGTAAACTTTCGGGATCACTGAGCGGGTTTCCAGATCTGGGTCAGAGTCCATGCTGAGAAGAACTGGGGAGTCCTTCGGAGACTGCGGCAGACAGTGGCTGAGGCAATAAGGAGACTGGAACTGCACTTCCCCGGTGTTCCAACCTCGGTGTTCCAACTGTTTCGTGGGTCACTGTGCCGGACTTTATAGTTGACCCATCAGCGAGCCGGATGACCATTGGATGGTCCTTAGTTTGTAGCGGGATGCGATGTTGGGTGGCAAAGGCTAGGTCCACAAAACAGCTGCAGGCCCCCGAATCCAGGATGGCTGGGACTTGAACGCTTCCTCCGGGAAGCTGAAGGGACATGAAGAGGACAAGATGGGACTTGGTATTAGGTAGGGACAGTATGTCCCCTGTGGCTGGGGTAAGGCCCTTACCAGCCTTAGCGGGGCAGTTCCGTAACAGATGTCCTGAATCCCCGCAATACAGACACAAGTTGAGGGTCATGCGCCACTGTCGTCCTTCAGATGAAAAAGAAGGGTGGGGAAGCCCATACTGTAGTGGTTCTGAGTGGTCCTGTGGAGAGGAGGAGGAGGTTGTGGTCGAACTGGGTGCCGGAAAGCTGGATATCTTCCAAATGGGCCGCAGCAGCTCTCTCCACTCTGCGTTCCCGCAGGCAGCGGGAAATTTTGATGGGCAAATTGACCAGCGCGTCCATGGTGTGAGGAACCCCGACGCGAGCCAGTTCATCCTTAAGCTTAGAGAGCCCCAGCCAGAACTGGTAGCAGAGGGCCGCATCGTTCTAGGCTGTATTGGCGCTCCATCTGTGAGACGTACTCCTCTGCTGTACGGTGGCCCTGCTGGAGCGCATGAAGTGCTGCTTTGGCCATTGCAGCCTGGTGGGGATCCTCATACAGTTGGGTCATGGCTTGAAAGAACTGATCCAGACTTGGTCTCTGGGGGCTTTCTGCTCCAGCAATCGGTGGGCCCAGGCCTGAGTCCCATCCAGAAGGAGCGAGATCACGAGACCCTCCAGGGAAAATGTACAGGGTTGCAGAGCAAAGTACAACTCACAGGAGTTAGGAAACGCCCGAAACTTCCTGTGGTCCCCTGTAAACCACTCGGGCATGGGCACCCTGGGTTCCGTAGGAAGGGTCACCAAGATGTGGGATGAAGCTGGGCCGGGATCGGCTGCTGCTGGTGAAGCCAGGTCCTGGACTTGTCTTTCCAAGCGGGTGTATTCTTCCCGGAGGTCTTTTACTGCTTGAGACAAGTCGACAAGATGAACACACAATTCCTCCATGGTAGAGGGCCCTGGAGCAGACTCAGACGTGGCTGTCCGTTGCTGTCACGTACCTAGTGGTTGAGTCTGACTTATGTGGGGGCAACCTCTCTTACGGCCCCGGTTTCGAGAGCCCCTGATAGTGGAGACAGGGAGCTCTGGAGCACAGGGGGGCACCAGGGCTGATCACAGATGGTAGGTGAAGGTCCACAGGAACTCGTGCAGGCAGTAGAGTGGTGGTTCAGCCTGGGTCGGTAACAAGCTGGCAGTGCGGTACAAGTGGTTCAGGCTGGCAGATAGTCGGGTACAGGCAGGGTCGGCAACGTGTGGGCAATAGAAGTACAAAGGGGTCAGGCAGAGGCGTAGTTGTAAGCAGGTGGAAGGTTGGGGCAAGCAGCAGGCAAACAAGTCCAAAAGGAAGCCGGCGTCACAGATACAGGAAACCTCTCAGAATAAACACTGGGGTCACAGGAGCCAGAACGCTGTAGAACGGACAGCACTGACTGCAGGGTGCAGAGGGCATAAATGGCCATTTTGGCACCAACGCCGGCAATCCCGCGCACAGGCGCGCGCACACGCTATGTGCGCCCGCGCATCGGCCTTCCGATGGCCCCCGGATGGTTCCTTACAGAACACCTGCCTCCCTAGATGATTTAATCCAGCTCTGCATTCAGATTGACCATTGCCTGCGTTAAAGACAAGCTGAAAGTTCCGGGGCTCCTGTCGCTGTCCATTACGGCCATGCCAAGAAACTCTGCTGACAACAAGGAAGGTCCTCATCCTAGCATCCCGAGACCCCCCTCTGTCTGCGCAGGAATGGTCTCAACATGGTAATCTCTGCCTCTACTGTGGCGATGTAGGACACTTTGTACGGACTTGCCCCAGAAGACGCCCAAGGGGGTCCTATTCTCAGCCACATACAGTAGCTGCACTGGACGCTGGTTGAGCTCACACTATCCTGACAGTTTCCTTCCAGTTAGCTGAAAAAACTTTTACTGTTCCGGCCATTGTCGATTCTGGGGCTTGTAGCTGTATTGACTCTTAATTTACAGCCCTGTATGAAATACCGCTGTGTAACAAGAAAAACAGCTTTTCTGTTCATCTGGCAGATGGGTCAGGGATCAAATCTGGACCGGTCACTCCAGAGACTGTACCAATCCTGTGTTCTACTACTTCCGGGCATAACATTTCCTGCTATTTTGGGGCAACCATGGTTGAAGGCCCATAACCCTCTTATTGACTGGCCCACTAGGGAAATAACCTTCCGTTCCAATTACTGCAGGAAATTCTGCCTTCTCCCTACATCCAGCCCAGGAGAACCCCACCTCCATATCAACATGGACTCTGAAACCGCCAAACTGGTGCCCGCAATTTATCATGCGTATCTGGATGTCTTCAATAAAAAGAACCCTGACACTCTGCCCCCTCACAGACCCTAAAATTGTCCTATTGAACTCTTACCGGGAGCAGAGATTCCCTTTGGACGGATTTACCCCCTCTCTGAACTGGAACTGAAAGAACTACGAAAATATATTGATGAGTATCTTGACAAGAGGTATATCAGGCCATCCTCATCACCTGCTGGGGTGGGAATATTCTTCATTGAGAAAAAGGATCATTCTCTTCGGCCTTGTATAGACTATTGGGATCTCAATAAGGTCACCATTAAAAATCGGTACCTTTTACCACTCATTCCAGAACTGTTCCAGAGACTGCGGGAAGCATGTGTGTTTTCCAAACTAGATTTATGGGGTGCTTACAATTTGATCAGAATTAGAGAAGGGAATGAATGGAAGACAGCCTTTAGGTCCCACTTTGGGCACTTTGAATACCATGTAATGCCCTTCGGCTTTGCAACACCCCAGCAACCTTTCCGCATTTTGTAAATAAAATTTTTTGAGACTTTCTGAACTTATTCACGATCGTCTACTTAGATGATATTCTCATCTTTTCTGCTTCCCTGGATATGCACCATGTCAAGAAAGTATTAGACAAACTAAGAGGACATCATCTCTATGCTAAACCGGAGAAGTGCAAATTTGAAAAATGCACTACAGTATCCAGTTCTTGGGACTCATCATCACTGCAGATGGGATCGCAATGGATCCACAGAAGGTGTCCGCAATACTTGATTGGCCTGCCCCTACTGATAAAAGAGCCATTCAGCGGTTTTGTGGCATTCGCCAATTTCTACAGGAAATTCATCAAGAATTACACAATTGACTAAATTACGTGCAACCTTCACATGGACTCCTGAGGCCCAAACAGCCTTTGAGAGACTGAAGAATATGTTCACATCAACACCTATCCTAAGACATCCTGATCCTGCATTGCCTTTTGTCCTCAAAGTTGATACTTCTGAAATTGCGGTGGGCGCTATTCTGTCTCAATGGCAGGGGGCGAAATCCCAACTTCATCCTGTTGCTTTCTTCTCTAGGAAGTTAAGTACCTCAGAAAGGAACTATGATGTGGGCGATCGGGAACTACTTGTCATAAAATCTGCCTTGGAGGAATGACGTTATCTTCTAGAAGGAGCAGAACATCCCTTTTCTTGTGTTCACTGACCACAAGAATTTAGAATACTTAAGAGCAGCTAAACGACTCAGGCCCCGCTAGGCCAGATGGGCTCTCTTCTTGTCAAGGTTTTGTTTCCACATTACCTATCGGCCTGGGTCTAAGAATGGGAAACCTGATGCCCTTTCCCGTATGTTTCAAGATACGGAAGTACCCTCTAAACCTGACACCATCTTACCTACTATGAACTTTCTGTTATTACAGACTGACCTCTTCCCACAGATCAGGACAGCAGTTCAGGACTCGTCTTCTCATCAGGAGCTTTGCCTTCAATTAAGGGAGGGTCTCTATTTTCATGGTGACTGGATCTTTGTTCCTGAGCGATTACAGACAGCAGTCCTCTACATGTGCCATGGCCATCCCTTGGCAGGTCATTTTGGAATAAGTAAGATGCTAGACTTAGTTCTTCATTTATTTTGGTGGCCAGACCTTGTGCGCAAGTGCAAAGACTATGTTGAATCATGAACAGCATGTTTACGGAATAAGTCCAATAAAACCAAGAATTGGGGCCTAATGGAACCCTTTCTGGTGCCCGATGAGTTATGGAGTATGATTTCCATGGACTTTATTGACGAAATACCCCCTTCTGAAGCTTCCATCATTATTTTTGTGATAGTGGATATGCTCTCTAAAATGGCCCACTTTGTGCCCTTGAAAGGTACCTCTTCGGCTGCAGAGACTGCCTCCACCTGTATCAGAGAAGTGGTATGCCTACATGGTATTCCTGTCAACATCACTTCAGATCGTGGAGTACAGTTCCCGTCCAGATTTTGGGGAGCTTTGTGTGAAGTTTTGGCATTAAACATTGTTTGTCATCTGCATACCATCTTCAAACTAACGGTCAGACCAAGAGGACCTTGGAACAGTTCTTACGTTGTTTCTCCTCGTTCGCACAAGATGACTGGGCATCGCTCCTCCCCTTAGCAGAGTTTGCATATTATTATATACTCAATGCATGCCGCTACCGACACCATTCTTTGCAAACTATGGGTTTCACCCCTCCTTCTTTCCAGATGTTCCCTGAGAACCTGCAGTACCAGCAATATAGGATCGGACGGAATTCTGGAGAACAAAGAAGCAATTCTTACAGGAGTCTATTAACAAGTCCCAGGCCAGCAAAAAAAAAGATTCTATCATAGGAGGAGAAGGGGTAATCTAGACCTAAAACTAAGAGATAAGGTATGGCTATCTACCTTGAATTTTAAACTGGCTTGTCCTTCAAAGAAATTAAGGCCAAAATACATCGGACTGTTTCCAGTGAAGAGAAGGATTAATGCAGTTGCCTTTGAATTAGTCCTGCTGGAGAATTTAAAAATCCATCCAGTTTTTCATGTATTACTTCTGAACCAATCTGTTGCTAATCCGTTTCCTGATCGAGAACCTGAAACTCCTGCCCCACTGCTTTTTGAGGGAAATTAAGAATTTGAAGCACAAGCCATCTTGGATTGTAGCAAGAATACACTCCTGCTTGCTGACTATGTACCTTGCTGTCCACACATTAATGACCCTGGTGATCCTGCATAGAAACATAGAAAAATGACGTCAGAAAAAGACTGAGTAGTCCATTGAGTCAGCCCCTTTTTATTTATTTATCAATTTTTTTTTTTTTTTGCATTAACCTTGTTGTCTGACTATAGATTTATGTTTATCCCAAGCATGTTTGAAGCCATTTACTGTTGACTGTCTCACAACCTCTGTTGGTAGTTTATTCCAATCATCAACCACCCTTTCAGTAAAATAATACTTTCTAAGATTAGTTTTGAACTTTCCCCCAGTTAGTTTGAGGTCATGTCCCCGTTTTCTTGATTTTGGTTTCATATTGAAAAGACTGCCCTCCTGAACCTTATTCACCCCCTTGATGTATTTAAAGGTTTCAATCATGTCTCCCCTCTCCCTTCTTTCCTCCAGACTGTACATATTAACCACTTCAGCCCCGGAAGGATTTCACACTTTAGGACCGGAGCCCTTTTTGCGATTCGGCGCTGCCTCGCTTTAACTGACAATTGCGCGGTCCTGCGACGTTGTACCCAAACGAAATTTGCGTCCTTTTTTTCCCACAAATAGAGCTTTCTTTTGGTGGTATTTGATCACCGCTGCGTCATTTCTGATCGCCGCTATAAACAAAAGAATTGCCGCTATAAACTTTTTGCTAAAATACAAATCCAAAAATAAAATATAAAACATTTTTTTTCATCGGTTTTGGCCGATTTATATTCTTCCTCATATTTGTGATTAAAAAAAAATCGCAATCGGCGTTTATTGATTGGTTTGCGCAAAATTGGCCGTGTTTACGGATGATGAGAATTCATTTTTGGAGTTTTTATTTTTTTTTATTTTTTACTAGTAATGGCGGCGATCTGCGATTTTTAGCGGTACTGCGATATTTCAGCGGACATGTCTGACCATTTTGACACTTTTTTGGGACCATTGGCATTTATACAGCGATCAGTGCTATAAAAATGCACTGATTACTGTGTAAATGCCATTGGCAGTGAAGGGGGTTAACCTGCAGGGGGCGCTCTAAGGGTTAACTGTGTTCCCTGGGCGTGTTCTAACTGTGGGGGGACTGCCCTAACAGGAGAAGGGAAGTGATCACACCTTCCGTGTAGAGGAAGGCTGTGATCACAGCCCTTCCCCCTCTCACAGAACGGAGGTCCGTGTTTACTTACACGGACCTCCGTTCTTTCACTCCGGGGGGGGGGGGCATCGCGGGTGGCCAGCGGAGATCGACTCCGCCGCACCCGCTCCCTGGCCCTCCCCGGACACAGTGAACGCCTGAGCGCGCCTCCGGCGGCGTGCGCTCACTGTACGCGATCTGGCAGCCGCCGTCGTATGACACCGTTTTGCCTTACAGAGCCACTCTGTCGCCGTCAGATGCCAATCGGCGGTCGGCAAGTGGTTAAGTTCCTGAAGTCGCTCTTGATATGTTTTATCCCCCAGACCTTTCACCATTTTTGTTACCCGTCTCTGAACTCGTTCTATCTTATCAATATCTTTTTGTAAGTGTGGTCTCCAGAACTGGACACAGTATTCTAAGAGAGGTCTCACTAAAGATCTATATAGAGGAATCAGAACCTCTTTCCTCCTGCTGGTGATCCCTCTACTGATACATCCCAGAATTCTATTTGCTTTTCCCACTGCCTGCCCACACTGTTTGCTCATTTTGCAATCATCTGAAATAAGCACCCCCAAATATTTTTCTTCTGTAGTGCTGGCTAACACTGTACCCCCAATGCTGTACTCTCTAAGCGGATTCTTTTTCCCTAGATGCATTATTTTACATTTAGAAATATTGAACTGCAGTCTCCACTACTTTGACCAATCTTCCAGCAATGCGATATCATGTTCCATGTTACAGACACCTCCAGGGATATCAACCCTATTACACACCTTTGTATCATCAGCAAAGAGACATACATTTCCCAACAAACCTTTAGTTATATCACTTACATGTAGGTTATATAGAACAGGACCCAGTACAGAGTATTGTGGTACCCCACTAGTGACTGGTCTCTGTTCTGAGTGAACCACATTTCCAACCACACTCTGGGATCTATCTTTAACCAACTGCATATCCACTGAACCACCCAAGGGTTAAGTCCCAGCTTGTACAACTTTTGTATCAGATCATTATGTAGAACTGTAACAAATGCCTTGCTGAAATCAAGATACGCTATGTCCACTGCACCACCCTGGTCCAAAACACTGGTAATATAGTCAAAGAATTCAGATTTGTCTGGCACGATCTGCCCTCAGTAAAGCCATGTTGCTTTGGGTCCAGCAAGCTGTGTATTTTTAGGTGATCAATGATCCTTCTTTTGAGAAGTGATTCCATTACCTTGACTACAATTGATGTTAAGCTCACTGGCCTGTAATTGCCAGCTTCTACCTTGCTGCCCTTCTTGTGGATAGGTACAATATTATCTATCCGCCAGTCATGGGGAACTTCTCATGTTAGAAGAGATTTATTTAAAAGATTTGTTAATGGTCCAACAACTATATCGCAAAGTTCTCTTAGAACTCTGGGATGAATACCATCAGGGCCCATTGCTTTATTAAGCTTTAACTGAGCCAGTTCCTCAGCTACCTCTGTCTCCAGAAATCCTAGAAATGAACCATCATTACTAGAACCAATATGATTCCCTAACTTGTTATCATTAGTGCAGTCTGTTTCTGAGAAGACTGAACAAAAGTAATTGTTTAAATGGTTTGCTACATCCTGGTCTCCCTCAACATATGTGTTGTGCCCAGTTTTCATTTTGGTGATCCCATTGTATTTTTTCCTTCTATCACTAAAGTACCTAAAAAAGGTTTTATCTCCTTCCTTAATAGACATAGCAATTTCCTCCTCTTTCTGTGCTTTTGCAGCACCGATAATGTGTTTGGCCTCCTTTTGTTCATTTTTATACTCCTCTCTGTCAGCTGCACCTCCTGTTTCCTTGAATCTTCTATATGCCATTTTTTTCCCTTTACTATCCTACTTACCTCTTTGGTGAACCATATTGGTTTTTATTCTTACTAACTTGCCTGACATATAACCTAGTTGCCTCCAAGATGGTAGACTTTAATAGTGCCCACTGATTACTTACTCCTGTCATTTTACTCCAACCTTTCAGTTCTTGTTTTAATATCAAACCAAAGACATTGGTGATCACTAGAACCCAAATTCTCCCCCACCTCAACATCAGACAGTTGATCCCCATTTGTCAGTACTAGGTCAAGAATATAATCACCTCGGGTTGGGCTTTTTACTAACTGTTTTAGAGAAACCCCATTCAGTGCTTCCATTACATCCCTGCTCCTGCTTGTAATAGCAGTTTGAGAATTCCAGTTAATGCCAGGCATGTTGAAGTCACCCATAATCAAAACCTCTCCCTTCATTGCCATTTGAGTTATCTCATCAATCAACAAGTTATCATAATCTTCACTCTGTCCTGGGGGTCTTTATACTATTCCAATTCTAAGGGAAGATCCCTCCCTGGTTGGAAGGCAGACCCAGAGGGTTTCAAGTATTTCATTTGTCTTTTGAATTAATGTTAGTTTTATGCCATTTTTACATATATGGCAACTCCACCTCCCCTCTTTCCTACTCTGTAATTCCTGTATAGTGTGTACCCTGGTATAGTTATTTCCCAGTCATTTGAATCCTTTAACCATGTCTCTGTAATTGCAACAAGGTCCAAGTTGTCCCTAGACATAAGAGCTGTCAGTTCACTAAGCTTGTTGCCTAAACTACGGGCATTAGTGCACATGACATGACAAACACTACTATCAATTGCTTTCTTTTTATTAACAGAAACTTCAAATGAAGTGACCACCTCATCAGCCCAGTCATTACCAACATGAATCCTCACATTTGTTTCAACCTGCTGGGGACAGAAACGCTCCTCAACAATTACATCTCTGCCCCCATTTCTCAGTTTAAATGCATGTCCAAAAAGTTGCTAAATTCCATACCAAGAAGCTCAGTGCCCTTGTGTGAGGGATGCAGGCCATCTCTCTTGTAAAGTTCAATGTCCGACCACTGGGTAGCATCATGACTAACATAACCAAAACCTTCAGCTTTGCACCAATTCTTTAACCAAATATTGAACTCTGCTATCCAAAGTACTTTCTTGTGTTGTCCATTATGCACAGGTAAGACCTCTGAAAATGTAACAGTACACCCTAACTGTTGAAGATCCTGACCCAAATTTTGAAAATCCTTCTGCACAGAATGCACATCATTCTGGGACAAATCATTTGTGCCAAGGTGCACAACAACATCAACATTGCACTCTTCGCTAGCTTTTTTGACAATTCTTACAATGCGCCCCTTATCTCTCCTAACAGTAGCACCAGGCAAACACCTAACTTCCTTTGACACTTCCACATGATTTCCTATAGCAACACCTCTTACAATTGAATCACCAACAAGAAGATGACTTTTCCTTTTAGGAGCCTTATCCACAACTCTTGCCTGGTGAATAGCCTCAGATAAAACAATTACTTTTGGAATTGCATTTTTTTTCTCAAGCTCCTCCATGTGCAGCTCCTCCATCCTGCAACCACGCTACTACCTTATGCTCCTGGTTTCTCGCTTCAACTGAGTGCCTATCCAGCTGCCTGCACCTGCCCTCCTGCAACTCGCTGGATGTTCCTGTGGTGATCCTGCCAGAAAACTTTTCTTGCCATACTTGCCTGTTCGGATGGTTCTCCCATCTTCTCGGATTCACACCCCCTGCTGCCAGCTCCCGAGATTACATCTACAGACACTCATGTTTCTCTTGTCCCTTGGCCTCCTTTGTCCCATCCTCGGAGGGGCCTGGGCTGGAGTGATGAGAGGCTGACCTTGTCAATTCAGTCTCCCATCAGGTAGGTCACACAGGGACATTCAGGGGCAGAAATCCAACATTTTAGCAGAAAAATGCCCGATGCACCTAACCTTGTGTAAATGTATCTAAACACTAGGTATGTTTAGAGCTTGAGTGTTTATTCATTTCTTTGGCCAGAATAAATTATTATTCTGGCATATATAATGAAAGCTGAACATGTGTCTCATTTCTTGAGACTCTAAAATGCCAGGACAAAGACCCCTCAAATTACCCCTTTTTGCAAAGTAGACAGTCCAAAGTATTGCGTAAGAGGCATGGTGAGTTTTTTGAAGTTGTAATTTTTGTCACTTTTTTTCGAAAATTAAGAAATGAAATAAAATCTGCTTTATTTCACAAAGTTGTAATTTTATCAAGTTTTTACTCACAGCATATGCATACTTATAATTACACCCCAAAACACATTCTGCTATGCCTCCCGAGTATGGAGATAACACATGTGTAAGATTTTTCACAGCCTAGATGCATAGAAGGACCCAAAGTCCTAAAAGCACCTTTGGGCTTTCAGGCCTCATACACACGGATGTTTCTAAAAGAATAAACAAAACGTCGGGCCCGACGTCAAGGAAAAAAAAAAAGAAAACGGCGTTTTTCGGTGTTATGCATCGGCGTTAGTGAGCATTAGTGAGCGTCGGCGTTGATAGGCATTTTTAAAAAAAATCATCCCTCTGCTATTTTTCAACCTGGAAACGTCGGCGTCAAAAAACGCCGGTTAAAGCCGGTACAGTATTAGTTGGCGTTAGTTGGCGTTTTGCGGAGTCAAAAAACGCCAAAACGTTACAGCCTCAGAACGCGCTGGCAGTGGGTTCTAGTTTCAGCTCGCCGACGCCATCTACAGCTCAAAAACGTCAGCGTTTTTATGGGGCCATTGACCAACATGGAGAGCTGCAAAAAACGACAGAAAACGCCGGCGTCAAGAAACGTCCGTGTGTATGAGGCCTCAAAGCGCATACATTATGCATCTAATTTCCTGACTGCCTATCACATTTTTGGAGGCCTTGGGGCACCAGGACAGTGGAAACACCCACAAAATGACCATCTTTTTGGAAAGCTAACATTCCAAGGTATTTTCTGAAAGGCATAGGGAGTCTTCAGAATTTTTTTTTCTGCCCATTTTTGGAAAATGAAGTAAAGAAAATGACCACATTTTTCTAAGTAAACACCCCAAGGTATTTTTAAGAGGCATGGTGAGTCTTTTGAAGACTTCTTTGTTTTGCCACAAGTTTTGAAAAATGCAGAAAGAAAATTAAAATTACTGCTGACATGTGATCGAGCAAGTATAATCAGGGACAATCTATTCCGTTCACAGCACACTTAGTAACTCTACTTGCAACTAGGAAGGATGCTCAGGGCTTGTTTTGCTGCCTGTCTCCATACAGCTGGTGGTGATGATGCAAGATTTGTCAGCTTCACCCCCCTCCTCCTCTTCTTCCTCCATGCCCTCCTCTGCTGAATTGTCCTATGAACCACCAGTACCCCCTAAGCATTCAAGGGGCTATTCAAGAGTCAGGCAAAAAGATGCCATGCAGTGCTTCAGCTGGTCTGTCTAGAAGACACGAGCCACATCATAGCAGAGATTCTTTCAGCTCTGCAGGGGCAGGCACCGAGTTGGTTCAATGCCACGGAAGCTTGAGCCAGGAATGCTTGTATGCGATAATGGCACTAACCTTCTGTCTGCCCTTCAACAGGGTAAGTTGACATATGTTCCATGCCTGGCACATGTCCTCAATTTAGTGGTGCAGCATTTCTTAAACAGGTACCCAAGTCTCCAAGATCTTCTAAGGCAGGCCATAAGTCTGTAGCCATTTCAGACAGTTATACTCAGCCAGTGTTTGGTTGACCTAAATTAAGCAGGAATTCCACCTGCCCGTAAACTGCCTGATTTGTGACATGCCCACCAGGTGGAACTCAACTTTGGCAAGGCTGCAGTGACTGCACAAGCAGCAGATGGCCATCTACGGAGTACCTGTGTGAGTATGGCACCACGACAGGCTCAGGCCAGGTTGGCTTTTTGTCACCATGCCAATGGCTGCTCATATAGGATGCATGCACTGTGCTGTCACCATTTGAGGAGGCAACAAGGATGGTGAGAGCCATGACAATGCAAACATCAGTGGCACTATCCCTCTTGTGTTCCTACTGGAGCATACTCTATGTGGCATTATGGACAGAGCACTTGAAGCAGAGCAGTGGGAGGAAGAGGACTTCCTTTTCTCTCAAGGGCCACTTTATTCAGATACCATTCTTGCGACGTCACAGAACACACAAGAGGAGAGGGAGGAGGATTCTGGCAATTTTGGTGGCATTGAAGCAGAAGAAGACATACGTCAAATCTTAAAAGATGGTTTTCAGTCCACAGAAACCTTGAGAGTGGTATGTGGCTGTGAGGAGGCAGTCCTAGATAGTGTAATCCTCAGTGACCCCGAGAACTCTGCTTCTCATGCCTCCACAAACTTGCGGTGCATGGTCTCGCATATTCTTTAAAGCCTGAAAAAGGACCCGAGAATTCGTGGCATCAAGGAGAAGGATAATTATTGGTTGGCAACCCTCCTTGACCACCATTACAAGGGGAAAGCTTCAGAACTCATCCTGCCCAGGATGCGATATCACAGAATAAAATATCTGGAGGACACCTTAAAGTAGTTGTAATTTTTTTTGTTTTTTTAATAACAAACATGCCTATACTTACCTGCTGTCAGGTGCGGGTGTGAGACCGAGATGGTGGAGGGCTTCCCTTGCGGCTGAGTACAACGCTTCCCTGGAGATGGGGACAGGGAGAGCGGAGCCCAAAGTAGCACGGGTCACCAGCTGCTGTGATGTGAAGATCAGGTTCCAGGTGTGGCTAATGCTTAGATTGATCATACCTGTAGGCTGGTGTGCACTCCGTGCTAGGTGATTCCAGGTAAGGGTTAAAGCTGAAGAATGAAATCGGAGGTCAAGCCAGGGGTCATACACAGAGAATCAGTCTGAGCAGGTCAGTGGAGCAAGCAGGGTCATACACTGGGAGACAGATCTGTAGCGGAGTCGATGAGCCAAGCCGAGGTCATGCACTGGAGAGTAATCAGGAGGAGAATCCATAAAACAAGAATACAGATTGTATTGCGTTCTACCTTAGATACTAAGATGTCCTACTTAATTAGGAGTGAATGTGAGTATCACCCCTTATTAGAGCTGGAATCTAATATGAGACAGGAATATTGAAGTGCAATAGTGCTCAGATCATAAAATTGTGAAAACATATATATACATAGAAGTATAAATAAAGTGTGATAGTGCATCAATTGTGAACAACACCCTTGGTTCAAATGTGTGTAAAGACAGAGAAACCTATGGCAAAGGTGACTCTATATCCAAAGTAAAATCCAAACACATTATAAAACCAGTCCCACAAAACACAAGTCCATGGAATGAATAAATGAAAAAATGAAATTTGGGAAGATATGGGACATACAGTCACTCCTAATTAAGTAGGACATCTTAGTATCTAAGGTAGCGCACCACACCATTTGTATTCTTATATTTATTAACGACTCGTTAGGTCGTAGTTTGGCAGCTCACCCCTTTTCCTGTTTGGCCTGAGCGCAGTGTTCCCCCTCTCTTTTTTATCACACTCCATAAAACAAGCCAAATGTCAACGGGAGAGAGGATTTACAGGTCAGAAGTAAGCCGGGTAGGTAACACACAGGAACGCAGGCTAACAGGAAGCTGAGATAATTCAGCAAGGAACTGCTCCAGCAGGAAGTTTAAATAGACCCGGAACTACTGCCTACATTGTGCACTGTGGCAGCCATGATTGTTTTGGGCGAATTGCCAGTCTCTCATTGGCCATCTTCCTGACAGTGCCCCCCCAAGGGACAGCCCTTGGATGCCCAACCGGGCCCATTTCTCGGGATACCTGGCACGGAATTCCCACACCAGTCTGGGAGCATGGATGTTACGCGCAGATTCCCAAGAGTTATCCTCCACTGGGTAACCTTTCCACTTGATGAGGAATTGGTTCTTTTTACCCCTCTTCCAGCAATCCAGAATGGTCTCCACCTCAATCTCTGTGTCTCTACAGAGACTGGTGGAGGTGGAACTTCTCTCCCAGGGAAGGGGCTATGGAGAGCCGCCTTAAGTAGGGAGGTGTGGAACACAGGATGTACCTTGAAAGAGTTGGGAAGTGTGAGTTCGAGTTGTCCCTTACAATCATCTTGGGCTTTCTGCATCGTTTCTTGGAGGACCTGATAGTTTGCCTGGATAAAGGATAGACGATCCTGAACTGCTGACACTGCTGCTTCGGGGATAGTGTAAGCCAGGAATGAGGGATGAAAACCGTAGTTTGCCCAAAAGGGAGTTTGCCTGGTAGTGATTGGCCAAGTCACGGTGCGGTGGGCGGGACTGTGGCGGACATGCTGCTGGGCGTGTGATGACCAAACGCAGGCGCAGCACCCGCCGGGTTCCCCTCTGGCCTCCATCCGTCCTCCTCGCAGTGCTGCTGGCTGACTCCAAGGACCGAGTCTCAGTCACTTGCCAAGTGCCACTGCCATACTGACCGTGCCCAAGGCTCAGCCGCCCGGCACAAGCAAGCCCCAAGGGCCGAACTACTATAGTAGCAGCAAGCCAGCCACAGCAAGCCGGACCCAATCCTTCCAGTGACTCCAGCACTGCAGCCACAGTGAGTGAGAGTCCCAGCCAGGAGCCTGAAGCCACAAGCCCAGTGAAGCCTCAAGCCAGGTACCGTACCTATTACCTAATATTCAGTATATTCCTATCTGTGAGCAGTATATATCCATCTGTGGGCAGTGTACTCCTATCTGTGGGCAGTATATACCCATCTGTGGGGCTGTATATACCCCCTATCTGGTGATGCTGTATATACTTCTATCTGGCGATGCTGCATATACCCCTATCTGGCGATGCTGTATACCCAGTCTGGTTTTGCTGGGCTGTATACTTCTGACACAATGGGTGGAATATATAAGGGGTGGGGCTTATGAGAATTGAGAGGGGTCAAAATGGAAGGGCGGGGTCTGGCACCCCCCATCCTAAAATTTCACCAGCTGCCACTGGTCTGATATGCATCTATAGGGAGACCGCTTGCTTTTTTTGTGTTGTGTCCCCATCTATACCAGACTCTCTTCTAGGATAAGTGTCTGGATGAAGGGAGTCCCCATTCTCTTTGTTTACAAACAGAATGAAGCAGCCAAGAAGTGTAATTTACCAACAATTTAAACTGCATTTGCTTTTCTTTAGTAGGTTGTATATACCATACTGATGCGCCACCTCACAGGTAGATTAAGGGTAGGTTATTATTTTTAATCTTGCCTTTAACTAATTGACTACCAGAATATTCACCTTCCTTCACGACCAAGCCATTTTTTGCAATATGGCACTGCGTTACTTTATCAATTGTGTGGTCGTGCAACGCTGTGCCCAAATAAAATGAATGTAAAATAGAGCTTTAATTTAGTGGTATCACCTTTGCATTTTTTTTTTTTTGCACTATAAACAAAAAAAGGCAGACATTAAAAAATATATCTTTTTTTTTACTTTCTGTTAGAAGACATATCAAAAATTTGAAAAAATCTATTTCCTTCATAAATTTGTATTCTGCTACACATTTTTGGTAAAAAAAAATCCAAATAAGCGTATATTGATTGGTTTGCGCAAAAGTTATAGTGTCTACATACTATGGGATTTTTTTATTTATTTACTATTAATGGTGGCAATCAGCAACTTATAGGGGGATTGCGATATTGCGGCAGACATTCTGACACTTTTTGGAGACCAGTGACACTAATACAGTGAACAGTGTTAAAAAATCTGCACTATTGACACTGGCTGGGAAGGGGTTAACATCATGGGTGATCAGAGGATTAACTGTGTCCCTAGCCTGTTTTTTACTAAACCGTTTTTACTTGGGGAAGACATGGATCCTAGTCCCTGCTTTGCAGAGACACAGGATGCATGCCTTCCCTCCTGTCAGAGCGGCGATCTGTCTTGCTTACGTAGGCAGACGGCTGTTCTGCCTCTCTGCTGGATGATCGGTAGGTGCTGGCGGACATCCGAGTCCATGGTACCTGCCGCATGTGCACCCCCTACTTAAAAAAGCCAGTTCACACACACACACACACACACACACACACACACATATATATATATATATATATATATACACGTGATCTGGCGAAGAGGTGCCGCCCTGTAGCAGTAAAACTGCTATAGAGGAGACCTTAATTACAGCTTAACAATCACTACTGTAGATGTAGTAGCTGCATTCATTTTCTTTTTTTGCCCTCTGTTTTCACCTGGTGATCTGGCCAGTAACACACCTCCTGTATTCAAACGCCCCCACTCTGGATGAAAGAGCACAGGGGCACCTTTGGACAGTAGCATTGCTAATCTGGTGGGAGGGGAGTCTTAGATGGACTAGCAAATTTAGATAGTTTTTTCCCTTTTGGGATAAAGGTTTTATATTAATAAATAAAAGCTGATCATTGTAAGCACCCCTGTCAGTAGTAAATGGTTTGTCTAAATAATGTAACTGCTACATATGTAGGAAAGCTTGCTCTGTTGAAAAATAACAGATTTACTGGCAGGATCACCAGGTGAAAATAAAAGAAAGAAAGCCGAAAAATGAATGCTGCCATTACTAAGAATTGGTAAGCTGCAATATAGTTTGCTTTTGGGTTTAATACAGCTTTACGTATTATTAAAATTGGTGCTCCCAGCTAAACAGAATTTTTAATTTTTGTTTGTTTTTTTTTTGCTTTGGTACATGGCCCCCAGTGCAGTGCCCAGCCCCCATTTGTTTGACAATTCCTTGCCTATTTGCCAAGAATATGGACATCACATTTTAATATTGAGCTCCCATTAACTTTAATGGGTTTTGGATTCAACTCCCCAACTTTTGTACCATTCAGGAAATTTGCCTAAACTGAGCCCAGGTACATTCTACTCAACACTAATTATAATTTAAAAATTTGTATATTTTTTTAATTCAACTTTATTACTATGACAAGGGGGCTAACAAGCTCCCTCGTGATCTAATTTGCATATGACAGGTTCTCTTTATGTTGACATAAATATCTCCCCTGACTTCCACGCCAGCTCATCAAGTACAGGAATGTGCTTGATCAGCTTTTTACCAAGCTTTTAGCTGGGATTTTAACAGCTCTTAACCCAGTAATGCTCAGATCTGACCACTTACAGATTCTATCTGCTCCTGCTCACCATCCTTAACCACTTCAGCTCCAGAAGGATTTCCCACTTTAGGACCAGAGAACTTTTTTCAATTTGACACTGCACTGCTTTAACCAGTAATTGCACAGTCATGCAATGCTGTACCCAAACAAAATTTGCATCCTATTTTTTCCACAAATAGAGATTTCTTTTGGTGGTATTTGATCACCTCTGCGGTTTTTATTTTTTGCGATATAAACGAAAAAAGACTGAAAATTTTGAATAAAAAAGATATTTTCTAATTTTTGTCATTATAAAAATACAATAAACTAAATTTTAGTCATACATTTTTGACAAAATGCATTCAACCACGTCTCTGGTAAAAGTTATAGCGTCTACAACTAGGGTACATTTTCTGGAATTTATGAAGCTATTATTTTATGACTGTCTATCTTATTTCCTGAGGTGCTATAATGGAAGGGCAGTACAACCCCCCCCCCCCCAAAATGAACCCATTTTGGAAAGTAGATACCCCAAGGAATTAGCTGAGAGGCATGTTGAGCCAATTGAATAATTTTATTTTTTGTCACACGTGATTGAAAAATGACAAAAAAAAACAAATACACAAAGTTGTCACTGAAATGATATATTGCTCACACATGCCATGGGTATATGCGGAACTACACCCCAAAATACATTCTGCTGCTTCTCCTGAGTACGGGGATACCCCACGTTTGAGACTTTTACTTTTTGGGAGCCTATCCGCATACGGGACCCCAGAAGCCAATCACCACCTTCAGGATTTTTAAGGGCATAAACATATGCTTTCACCCCACACTACCTATCTCAGTTTCGGCAGCCATGAAATGTCCAGATAGCAAAAAATAAAACCCCAACTGACCCCATTTTGGAAAGTAGACACCTCAAGTTATTTGCTGAGAGGCATGTTGAGCCCATGGAATATTTTATGTTTTGTCACAAGTGATTGAAAAATGACAAAAAAAAAAAGACACAAAGTTGTCACTAAATTATATATTGCTCACACGTGCCATGGGTATATGTGGTATTACAACCCAAAATACATTCTGCTGCTTCTCCTGAATACGAGAATACCCCATGTGTGAGATTTTTTGACAGTCTAGCCGCGTACAGGACCCCGAAAACCAATTACCGCCTTCAGGATTTCTAAGGGCGAAAATTGCTGACTTTACCGCACACTACCTATCGTAGTTTCGGAGGCCACGAAATGCCCAGATACCACAACCCCCCCCCCAAATGACCCCATTTCGTAGCCATGGGTATATGTGAAATTACACCCCAAAATACATTCTGCTGCTTCTTCTGAATACGGGGATACCACATATTTGAGACTTTTTGGTGGTCTAGCCGTATACAGAATCCCAAAAAACAATCACCGCCTTCAGGCTTTCTAAGGGCGTACATTTTTGATTTCACTCCTCACTACATATTACAGTTTTGAAGGCCATGGAATGCCCAGGTATCAGGAAACCTCGCAAAACAACCATTTTGGAAAGTAGACACTCCAAGCTATGTGCTGAGAGGCACGTTGAGTACTTTGGTGATCTCATTTTTTGTCAAAGTTTTGAAATTTGAAAAAAGAAAAAAAAATAATTTTCCTTTATTTTCTTTATTTTGCAGCTTTCATTTGTTTTTGGAAAATGCTCACCATGCCTCTTAGCAAATACCTTGGAGTATCTACTTTCCAAAATGGGGTCATTTGGGGGGGCTTTTGTGCTATCTTGACAGTTGAGGGCCTTCGCAAACCGTGATAGGTAGTGAGGAGGAAAAAAGGGATTTTATTAAGAACTTACCGTAAAATCCTTTTCCCTGAGTTCACTGACAGACGCAGACCTTCATTGACAAGCGGAGTTTATGCACATCCCACTAGGAGTAGACTAGGCAAATAGAAAAAAAGCAAGCTGCCCCCTCCCAGGGGGCCGTCCTCACTCCAGCATATAACCCCCCCTGCTCTGCATAGCATATCAGTTCGTAGCAAGCCGTACAAACGCAACACAGAAGGGTGGGTGCTGCGTCTGTCAGTGAACTCAGAGAAAAGGATTTTACGGTAAGTTCTTAATAAAATCCCATTTTCTCTTATGTTCACTGACAGACGCAGCCCTTTATTGACAAGTGGGGATGTCCCAAACCAGTGTCATGCAAGAGGGGTGGGTAAACAACAACTGTACCCAACAGAATCCTCTTAGGAGGCGCCTGTCACGATCCTGGTGGTGGAGTCTGTCTTAGCAGGGAACAACCACTCTTACACACCCGATTCTGGGACCCCTGGTAGTGTAGATGGCATGAGGGCTGGATGGTCACTGGTGGTGATGTTAGGCTCCAGAAGGTCGTGCAGACAGAAGAGTGGTCGTGCAGGCTGGGTCGGCAACTGGCGGATCAGAGAGGCACAGAAGGGGCAGGCAGAAGAATAGTCAAAGTCCAAGCAGAGTTCGTTCATAGGCTGGCAGCAAGGTACAGAAGGGTCGGACAAGCGGATGGTCGTGGATAGCCGGGGTCGGTGCAAGCAGATAGGTAGCAGGTCAGAGCAAGCCGGGTCGGTACACAGGAACAACACAGGAAGCAGGTTTCAGGTAGGAGAGCTGAAGCTCACAGGTACTCAGACGCTGTAGAAGGACAGCACCTGCTGACAGGTGCAGGGAGCTTAAATAGGGCTATTTGGTGAACGGCAAAAGTCGGCAAAAAAGTCCAGAACATGGCCTGACTTCACCAGGCAAATCTTTTCTTTCCTAACAGCGCCAGACGCGCCTACACCACCGCCTGTAAAACTTTACAGCCAAAAGCAGCATCCGCGGATGCTGACACATCAACTTTGTAAAACTTAGCAAATGTGTGCACCGAGGTCCAAGTGGCCGCCTTGCACACCTGGGACACCGAAGCCTGGTGTCTGAAAGCCCAGGAAGTACTAACTGCCCTGGTGGAATGAGCCGTGACTGGAAAACAGTATATGCATGGGTCACGGTCTGTCTGATCCAACGGTAAACAGTAGCCGACGAGGCTGCCAACCCTTTGCGCGGTCCTTCTGTCAGCACAAACAACGCATCAGACTTCCGAAAGGAAGCTGAAGCCACCAAATACACCCGCAAGGCCCTCACGACATCCAAAGAATGTAACTCAAATTCCTTGGGATGCGACGGGTGCGGACATGATGAAGGGAGAACAATATCCTCAATGTGAAAAGAGGAAACCATCTTCGGTAGAAATGAAGGGGAAGGTCGCAAGACCGCCTTTTCCTTATGAAGGACCACGTA
Source organism: Glandirana rugosa (assembly GCA_018402905.1). NCBI lineage: Eukaryota > Metazoa > Chordata > Amphibia > Anura > Ranidae > Glandirana > Glandirana rugosa. The sequence goes on along the minus strand of BLSH010193008.1, from coordinate 169,913 downwards.
GGGAGACTTACAGGACAACGCTGCCAACTCAGACACCCGCCTAGCGGATGTAATGGCCACCAAGAAAGCCACTTTTTGCAACAGCAATTGTAAGGGAATATCCCTGATTTTCTCATATGGTGGTCTCTGCAGTACAGAAATTCAAATCCCACGGCGCCAAAGGCGACCGTATCTGAGGAGCCACATGGCGTACACCCTGATCAAATGTACGTATCAATGAATGTGACGCCAAAGGCCGTTGAAAATGAATCGCCAGAGCCGAAATCTGACCCTTGAGAGTACTCAATGGCAATTTATTATCCAGGCCCTGCTGCAAAAAAGCCAGTACCCGGGACACAACGTAAGAGTGAGGGTTCCAACCCCCCGCCTCACACCAGGCAATATAGGCCTTCCAGGTGCGATGATAAATCTTGCGCGAAGTATACTTGTGCACCTTAAGCATGGTAGGGATCACGGAGTCAGAGACACCCCTATCCCTCAACACCTGGGATTCAATAGCCACGCCATCTAAGCCAGCGAGGGTAAAGCAGGGTGCAGGATGGGTCCCTGCGGCAGCAGATCTTCGCGCAGCAGAAGACGCCAGGGAACATCTCTCACCATCCGCACCATGTCGGCGTACCAAGGGCGCCGAGGCCAATCCGGAGCTACCAGGATTGTCAGAATCCCCTCCGCTTCTATCCTGCGCAGTAGCCGAGGTAGAAGCTTGATGGGAGGGAAGCCGATACCGACCCCAAGGCGCTACCAACGCGTCCATGGCGGCCGCCAACGGGTCCCTTGTTCTGCAAATGAAGGTCTGCACCTTGTGATTGAACCTGGACGCTATGAGGTCCATGTCTGGCGTGCCCCACTTGTGGCAAATCTGGCGTAACACCTCTGAATGTAGGGGCCATTCCCCCTGATCCAGCGTCTGGCAACTGAGAAAGTCCGTCTGCCAATTCTCTACGCCCGGAATGTAAATGGTGGAGATTGCCGGCACATGAAGTTCTGCCCATTTCAGAATGAGAGCCGCTTCCGCAGCCGCTGCCGAGCCCTCATTCCATCTTGATGGTTCACGTACACCACCGCCGTGGCATTGTCCAACTGAACCCGAACCGGAAGGCCACGCAGCCTTACCGTCCAGTGGGAGAGGCAGAGCCTGATCGCCCTCAACTCCAGCACATTTATTGGAAGGCAGGATTCCTGCGCCAACCAACAGCCCTGAGCAGACAGCTGCCCCAGGACCCCCCCCCCAGCCTGATAGGCTGGCGTCCGTCGTGACTATCAACCAATTCAGGGGGAGAAACGACTTCCCCAACGTTAGAGCCGGGGCCCGAAGCCACCAGGTGAATGATCCTCTGGTCTGATGATCCAATCTGATCAGCTGGTCCAGGGACAGCGGAGACTTGTTCCACCGTGACAGAATTGCTCGCTGTAGGAGCCGAGTGTGACTCTGGGCGTAAGGTATGGCCTCGAAGGCTGAGATCATGAGCCCCAACACCCGCATACAGAACTGTAAGGAGGACCACTGGCGTGACAGCAGGGTTCGCACTGCTGCTTGCAGTGTTAGTAACTTGGCCGGAGGTAAGAACACCTTCGCCTGCTCCGTGTCCAGAATCAGACCCAGATATTCCAGTCGACAGGACGGAGTCAACGTCGACTTCTGCAGGTTGATCAGTCAGCCGAAGTCTTTCAACGAGGCCATGGTGATAGGCACATTCTCCTCCAGGGCCGAAGCAGACTAAGCTCGCAGGAGTAAGTCGTTGAGGTATGCTCACACTGCAATGCCTCTCCACCTCAATAGCGACAGCACTGGAGCCACCAGCTTGGTGAATACCTGAGGAGCCGAGGCTAGACCGAAGGGAAGTGCCACAAATTGGTAATGTAGATCCCCCACCGCAAAGCGCAGAAAGCGCTGATGCCGGGGACAAATGGGAACATGGAGAGACACATTCCTGATATCCAGTGATGCCATGAAGTCCCCTTGGAGCAGGGCGGCCACGACCGATTGGACAGATTCCATCATGAATTTTCACGCCCTCACAAAGTGGTTTAGCGCTTTTAGTTCCAGAACTGGCCTGACCCCACCCTTTTTGGGCACCACAAAGAAGTTTGAATAGAAGCCGCGGAACCTTTCCAGCGGAGGTACCGGCACAATCACCCCATGTTCAGAGAGCGTCTGAACAGCCCCTAGGAGAGCCTCTCGACGCCCCTGAGGGAGTCTCAAGTTCGATGGGAAGAACCTGTCTGGGGGTAGAGTGCTGAACTCCTGTATCCTGCGGACACCACTTCCTGCATCCACCGGTCGGAAATGCGGGCAGTCCACCTGTCTGCGAACCCCAGAAGTCGGCCCCCCACCCGAGAACCCATCATGCGGAGGAGGACTTTTCCTCCATATTTTCACTCTTGCGCTGCCAGGGCCGTTTACCGGACCCCGAGGCAGACTTGCCAGGCCTTGAGCCCTTGCCCGCTGCACCGGGCGCACGAAAAAACCTCTTCTGACCCGAAGAAGCAGGCCGCCTGGGCTCCGGGAGAAAGGTACTCTTCCCCCCAGTGAAATCCTTAATGATTTCATCCAATTGTGCCCCAAAGAGCCGACCACCCTGAAAGGGAAGATCCGTGAGGTCCTTTTTAGATGCATGGTCACCCGACCAACAGCGTAACCACAGCAACCGTCTGATGATGACTGCAAAAACAGACATCTTAGACAGCATGGGAAGCAGGTCCAAAGCTGCGTCACACAGGTACCGAAGACCCTGTATCAGATGGTCCATCCGCTGTGACGCCTCAGGCGAGCACACTCGGTAAGGGATTGCGCTACCATGGCTGACGCCAGAGCTGGTCTCATGGCTGACCTAGCCACCAAGAACAGTGCCTTGGACACCGCCTCCATCCGCCTATCGGCCGGATCCTTAAAAGAGGGAGACCCCTCCAAGAGGATGGTCGTAGCCTTATTCAGGCGAACCACCTTCACAAAACTATCCTCGAAGGGATAGTGCACAGCGAAACGTTTGGGCAAGGAAAAGGAATACTGCGATCGCTGCCATTCCTTATAGACCAGCTGGTCAAAGAATTGATCATAGGGATAAGCCCTAGGGGACTGAGGTGGCTCAAAAGACCCAAAAACGTAGGCAGTCTCCTGCGACTCCCCGGCTTGGTCCAGTCGCAAGGATGCATGGATATTGGTGATTAGGGAGGCCACCAGCGCCCTCTCGCGCGCAACCGAGGCCCCCTGGTCTTCCTCAACATCCGAGGGCTCCAGTTCACCATCTGAGAGCTCCACGGGGGTCCCCATGACCACTGAGGCCCCTTCCGGTTCAGAATCCTCCCCTGAGGAAGGAGGAGGGGGTGGACGCTTTTTAGGCACCCCCTTAGCACGGCACGGCACCTCCCGAGGAAAAAATTCCCCCAATATGGACCTTAGCTGATCCAGGGGAACCAGATGGCCCAGCGCAGGTTGCGCTTCCACAGACTCCTCCTGGGAAGAACACGCAGGTTCAGTCGCCATTGCGCCACCGGAACACAGCTAGGCCAAATAGGCCCTGACACCCCCACAATGCAGCCCCACCACTGCCCCACAGAGCAACCGGGAGATGCCCAGGAGGACTGCACCCACCACGACCAACACCCCAGGGAGAGCCCAGCTATATTTGCTGTGTATAATTGCCCTTCAAGCGCTGCATCCCAGTAGGAGGGCTTGACCGCCAGTCAGGAGCCTACGCCGCCCTGTGCCTTCCACGCTGTCCCAAAAGGAAAGAGGAAGAAGCGGCGTCAGTCGCACGTTTTCATCCACAGGCACATCAAACATGGCCGCCGAGCGGTCACAAGAGGCCAAAGCCTGTCACACAGGCCGCTACTACGGCAAAATGGCCGCCGGTCCACCACTAGAGGCCAAAATAGCCCACAAAATGGCCGCGGCTACGGCAAAATGGCGGCGGATCGCCGCATGACGGTTTGAGCGCGGGGTGCAGTGCGGGGGGAGGAGGGGGGTGTAGGAGGGGGCGACAGAAACCAAAACAAGCAGGGGAACCTGTAGCCCTAGAAACCCTCCATCGGCCGGCCTAGTCCGCCTAACGCCCAGCCCCCCTCCGCACCCCTAGGGGGGGGAGAGAGGGGGTCACTCACCAATCCGACGGGCGTAGCGGGTAGCCACCTGGTAGCAGACCTTCCTCCCATCTGAGGAGGGATGCTGCAGGCCAAGCGCTCCTGGACGCGAGCACAGCCCAGTCACTGGACGCAAGTGGGGGTCACCCACTAGCCTCCCGCACGGAACAGGTACGATGCGGCAGACCCCGCCAAGGCTAAGGGTAGCTTGCATTGGTCAGCCGCGCTGGGGAAATGTCAGGATTTGAGATATCCTCTATGCCCCAGACGGCTACTTGATAGCAGTCTTCATCAGATAGCTTGAAGAGCCAAAAGAAGAAAAAATCTGGGGAACCGCAGGTCCCAGCAGGGAACCAGGTCTAACTCCTTGCACTAGGCCTAATAAAACTGATATGCCATGCAGAGCAGGGGGGTTATATGCTGGAGTGAAGACGGCCCCCTGGGAGGGGTCTACTCCTAGTAGGATGTGCATAAACCCCACTTGTCAATGAAGGGCTGCGTCTGTCAGTGAATGTAAGAGAAATCACCATTTTATGTCCTTAGTAAGCTTGAAGATGGTGATTGGTTTATGGGGTTCCGTATGTATCTAGGCTCCCAAAAAGTCTCACACGTGTGCTATCCCCATACTCAGGAGTAGCAGCAAAATGCATTTTGGGGTGTAATTCCACATATACCCATGGCATGTTCTAGCAATATATCATTTAGTGACAACTTTGTGTAAATAATAAAAAAATAAACTTGTCATTTTCCCGAAACTTATGGCAAAATATAAAATATTCCTTGGGCTCAACATGCCTCTCAGCAAATAGCTTGGGGTGTCTACTTTCCAAAATGGGGTTATTTGGGGGGGACGGTTGAACTGTCCTGCCATTTTATGCCGAACATCACCCACTCTTCTAACCACTTGAACCACCAAGTCTTTTCTGACACTTTTTGTTTACATGAAAAAATCTTTTTTTTTGCTAGTAAATAACTTTTTAATCAGAGGCCCTACAGATTTAAATGGTGGATGTTGCAATTTTTTTTCACAAAGTATTTGTGCAGTGATTTTTCAAATGCTATTTTTGGGGGAAAAAAAACTTTTTTGAATTTCAATGCACAAAAACACACTATATTGCCCAAATGTTTGGTGAACGATAAAAGATGCTGAGTACATAGACACCAAACATGACATGCTTTAAAAATTACACACACCTGCGCAGTGGTGACCAACTATATACCTTTTTAAAAGCCTTTACAGGTTACCACTTTATATTTGCATTGGAGGTCTACTGCTAGAATTACTGCCCTCGATCTGACGTTCATGGTGATACCTCACATGCATGCTGCAATTGTTGTTTACATATGACACGAGACCAACGCTTGCGTTCTTTTGCGTGGGGCGGACAGGGGTGCATTTTTTTAAATTATTCATTTGCTTTTTATTTTATTTTTACACCGTCCCTTTTCATTTTTTTCTATCGTTTTTATTGTTATCACAGGGAATTTAAATATCCCCTATGATAAAAATAGGTAGTGTCACATATTTTTTTTTTTTTTAAATTTGGGGTCTATTAGACTTTAGATCTCTCCTCAGACCTTAAAGCATCTGACCACACCAAGATTGGTGTGATAAGATGCTTTCCCAATTTTCCAATGGCACTGTTTATATCCGGCGAAACTGAAGTCATGAAATGCTCGTAGCCTCCGGTTTCTTAGGCCATAGAGATGATTGGAGCCATTCTAGTCTTCGATCAGCTCTATGGTCAGCTGGCGGAACCACTGGCTGCATTTTCGTGTTCTCCGGTGGGACAGGAGAGCCTGAGAAAACCACTCAAAGGCCAGCAATATACAGTGCCTTGCAAAAGTATTCGGCCCCCTTAAACTTTGCGACCTTTTGCCACATTTCAGGCTTCAAACATAAAGACATAAAACTGTAATTTTTTGTGAAGAATCAACAACAAGTGGGACACAATCATGAAGTGGAACGAAATTTATTGGATATTTCAAACTTCTTTAACAAATAAAAAACTGAAAAATTGGGCGTGCAAAATTATTCAGCCCCCTTAAGTTAATACTTTGTAGCGCCACCTTTTGCTGCGATTACAGCTGTAAGTCGCTTGGGGTATGTCTCAGTTTTGCACATCGAGAGACTGAAATTTTTGCCCATTCCTCCTTGCAAAACAGCTCGAGCTCAGTGAGGTTGGATGGAGAGCATTTGTGAACAGCAGTTTTCAGTTCTTTCCACAGATTCTCGATTGGATTCAGGTCTGGACTTTGACTTGGCCATTCTAACACCTGGATATGTTTATTTGTGAACCATTCCATTGTAGATTTTGCTTTATGTTTTGGATCATT
>BLSH010193008.1:147546-162242 GCA_018402905.1 Glandirana rugosa | reverse complement strand
TAAAGTCCGAAGTTTGTATTTCTATATTTTGACATTAAAAAACACCTCTTAGTTGTTGTTCACCCTGTGTTAGTACTTCACCTTGCTTTACATAACCTATAAAGTTTGAAAAAATTGTTTATTTTTTTGACTTTTTAACCCGCATTCATGATGCTCTCTGCGCTTTAAACGGACCTCTGAGACTATCACAGTGCAGGTGCATTTATACGGAGACTTGTTTACACACAGGTGGATTCTATTTATCATCATTAGTCATTGAGGTCAACATTGGATCATTCAGAGATCCTCACTGAACTTCTGGAGAGAGTTTGCTGCACTGAAAGAAAAGGGGCTGAATAATTTTGCACGCCCAATTTTTCAGTTTTTTTATTTGTTAAAAAAGTTTGAAATATCCAATACATTTCGTTCCACTTCATGATTGTGTCCCACTTGTTGTTGATTCTCCACAAAAAATTACAGTTTTATATCTTTATGTTTGAAGCCTGAAATGTGGCAAAAGGTCGCAAAGTTCAAGGGGGCCGAATACTTTCGCAAGGCACTGTACTAGTACGTCGCTGGTCCTTGTTGGGCATATGTTGTAATGTTCTTTTATTTCATGCAGCCTGTGGGTTAAATGAAAAAAAAGAATCAATCGGTGGGTATGCCTACCATTAGAAAGCAGCCCTTCATCCACCCATTTCTAATGGTAGGCATAGCCCCTTTTTAAAAGTATATAATGAAGCATGGGGTCAATACACCACAATTTCCACCCACTACTCTTTTTTTAACTGTGGTGGTGAAATCACTTCCAGCAGCGCTGGAGTCGCTGCTTTACATATGGTGGGAGCAAACGCGGTTGCTGTCACCATACATAAATCAGTGCTGCAGCTGAAAAGCAAAACACGATTAATGAAACACAGTATCATAAAAAAAAATCCTGCTAAGAAGAAAACATTACAGGAAAACATTATAAAAGCATTATATACCTACAAAGAAAACATGATAAAAACAGTAACAAAACATTACAGGTATGCATAAAAAACATTAACAATAGAGAGAGCAATAGAAAGAGAATAGAGAGAAAATAGAGATAGAAAAACTAGAAACTTTGGCTTTCATTATGTTATATTTTTTTGTTTTTATAACTTTTTTACTTTTTTTGGTACCTTTTTTTTAACAGTAAAGGTTAGGGTTTCTAAAAATGCAGTGACATCTTTGGAGACCCTGTGACAGTGTGCCCTATTCCTGTGTAGTGCTGTACTCTACACTAATACTCAACTAGTGTATGGTAGTGCTGTAAACAGTCACCAATGCAAAGACCAGGCTGCTCAGGACTGGAGGGATAATAATAACGGGTGTCACGCCTGTATCTGCGTCGTAGGCAGACACATCTTTTTTGGGGGGGCTCGGTTGATAGGGGTACTAGAAATGGCATGGGGAAAATGCCACCCATGCAGCCGGCTCACTGCATTTGGATTGGGAACATGGGGTGCAGCACAATCTGCAAACAGAAGGGCTCTGACCATCTCTTCCTTGAATTTAGAGAGAGATCCAGTCTGTCCTGATGCTTTGTATAGCACATACGCGTTCAGCATAGCCAATTGGAATAAGTATTTAGACACTTTTGTGTACCAGGGTCTGGCCTTACAGACAATTTGGTACGGCGCCAATAACTGGTCCTTGAGGTCCACCCCTTCCATATTTTGGTTATATTCTTGGACACAGAGGGGTTTCTCCACAACACCAGTCGCCGTTGTAATTTGGACGCTCGTATCTGCGTGAAGGGAGGAAAGAACAAAAACATTCTTTATATCCCTCCACTTCACTGTGAGCAAATTACAACTTCTCAAGCAGGCTCTCTCCCCCCGTCTAAGTCGGGATTCTACCAGCTGTTGGGGGAAGCCCTGACAGTTAGATTGCATGGTGCTACATGTGCCAATTTGATGATCAAACAGATGACTAAAAAGTGGCACGCTTGTGTAGTAACTGTCCACATACAAATGGTACCCCTTTCTGGATAAAGATGACACCAAGTTCCACACAATCTTGCCAGCGCTCCCTATGTAGTCTGGCATCCTTTCGACGTGACTATCTTTTCCCTCCTAAACCATAAAACTACATGTATAGCCTGTGGCCCTCTCACAGAGCTTATACATCTTGACCCCGTATCTGGCATGCTTGCTGGGGAGAAACTGTTTGAAAGCAAGACGGCCAGAAAATTTAGTCAGGGATTTGTCTATGCAGACAACTTGGTCAGGAATAAACAAGGCTGTGAATTTTTGGTTGAAGTGGTTTACGATGGGCCGAATTTTGTGGAGCCGATCGTATTCAGGGGCGCCCCGTGGACGACAGAGTTCATTGTCATTGAAATGCATAAACCGCAGGATCTGCTTGCATCGTGCCCTGGCCATGGAAGCAGAGAACACAAGCATATGATGAATTGGGTCAGTGGACCAACATGACCGCAACTCAGATATTTTAGTTATGCCCATGTTGAGGGAAAGGCGCAGAGAGGTCTTAACTTCTGGAACCGTAATTGGTTCCCAGTCTCTGGCAAGTGACTAATGGGGATTAGCGGTGATAAATTGACCAGCATACAAATTGCTTTGGTCCATAGTAGATCTAGAGATCTTCGGTGAAAAACAGTGAATAAAAATGAATGGCCGTAAAGTCAACCATTTCCACCTGAATTCTGGGCTGGACATTGAATGGGGGGGGGGGGGGGGGGAGTACGGGCACTGCAACTGTGGTGGGTTACCAATTATGGTTTGCAAGTGCATCAGGAAGGACATTATGGGCTCTGCAGGCCTGTGTTTGTCTTCATCTTTGTGGCTGCGGGATACTACTTGTGCTAGCCACACCAGCTTGAACTGCACTTATGGGACTTGCCACATCACTGAGTGTTACTGCAGTGCTGGTTGTACGACCAGGGTGTACTAGGCTGCTGGTGTTTGCCAGTTCTTCAGAAGGAGTAGCTCCATTAGTACAGGCTCTCTGCTCCATACGAGAGCCCTGTGGTTCCTGCACCTCAGCGACAGCAGAATGGGATCGGGTATGCCTGACCTTAGCAGGGACCACAAGTCCGTCATCAGAGCTATCTAGCAGGGTGCCGCTGCTGTCTACGAGTTCATATGCTGAGCTTGAATCTGACAGTGAGGCTTCCCCATCACTCTCGTCTGTCATGCTCAGCAACGCATAGGCCTCTACACTAGTGTACCTCGGATTTGACATTTTGAGCTCCAAATTTATAGGTACACTAGTGTGACTCTCAGGCAAAAAGGCGCACCTAGTTGTCAGAGCCTGTTTCAAGTCGCTACCAAAGTCACTGTCAGCTTTCGCAGGGATCGAGCGTGATCTCTGTGAATGCTGCCGATATGTGTGTTGTGTTTTGTAAGTGTCAGCAATCTATTGATCCTGCACTTGGGTGGGCTGAGCTGGGAGGAGGTACTAAATGCAGGTGCTAGCAGGAATCTGGGCTAATCCCGCTAACACCGCGTTTTTTATAACACAAATCTAGTGGGGACACTAATATAGATCTGATCAGATCACAGATATTGATCTGTTCAGATAATATGCTACTAACTGACTATCTAAGTGTATGCATGCGTGTCAGACTACCTGTACTAATCTGACCCTGCCGGGGATTGATGCTGACCCTAATGCACACTTAAACCTAGGGGGTTACAATCCCTAAAAGTAGTGGTGCACTGAATGGAAATTTTGGTGCCAAAACCGAAACTGCACTAAGCCGAAAGCTGAAAATGACAGTTTTTAAAAAATATTTATATTTTTATATACAATTGTCATATGCAGCCTACCTGTGCCTGGGCACTGACAGGCGACACTAATTGGTGCTGATAGGTGGCACTGACAGGTGGCACTGATTGGAAGCACTGATAGGCAGCATTGATTGGCACTGATAGGTGCCACTGGTTGGCACTGACAGATGTCACTGGATGGTACTGGCAGGAGGTACTGGCAGGCGGCACTGGATGGTATTGGCAGGTGGCACTGGGTTGTACTGGCAAGTGGCACTGATTGGCACTGACAGGCGGCACTGGATGGTATTGGCAGGTGGCACTGGCAGGTGGCACTGGCATGTGGCACTGACAGGTGGCACTGGATGGTCCTGGCAGGTAGCACAGATTGGCACTGACAGGTGGCCTAGGATGGTACTGGCATGTGGCACTGATTGGAACCGACAGGCAGCACTGGATGGTACTGGCTGGCACTGACAGAAGAGATCAGTAGATGCACAAAGCACGCTGCTTGTACGAGCGGCTCTGTGCATGGGACTGTGACCTAATTACACTGGAATGCAGAGAATGCTGAGAATGCAGAGAGAGAGCTGCCTGATTTTCACTGAGATCGGAGGTGGGCGGGACTGAACAGCTAACACCCACCTCCCAACATCAAGTTGAAAATCTGACACCTCTCTCAGCATTCCAGTATAATTAGGTCACAGTTTCATGCACAGAGCGGCTGGTACAAGCAGCCTGCTTCGTGAATCTTTTCATCTCCCACATCCATTGCGGATATGTGATCCATGCCCCCTTTTCGGTATCGACCGGTTCTTTTGTTTCGGCCGATATCGAAAACACTAATTTTGCCCGAAAATGCCGATAATTTTCGGCTGCCGAAATTTCTGTGCATCCCTACCTAAAAAGGTATTTATATATTTTTTATATATATATATATATATATATATATATATATATATATACACATACATACACACACGCACACACACATACATACTGCTGGTAACCTGAGGAAAAGGAAACTACCTAAGTAGCGTCACCTGTGACACTTATACAGTCATCACAGGTGACAGGGGGCAATCAAGGGGTTAAATCCTTTATTAGGGGGTACCTAGGCCTACTACTACCTACCCTAATATTGATTAGTGTCATAAATTAATTTTGATTTTTATTTTATTTTTACACTGTCCCTTTTAATTTTTTTTTTTATCATTGTTATCGCAGGGAATTTAAATATCCCCTATGACAAAAATAGGTAGTGTCCCATATTTTTATTTATTTTTTTTAATTTGGGGTCTATTAGACTCTAGATCTCCCCTCAGACCTTAAAGCATCTGACCAAGTCATTAAATGCTTATCGGTTTCTTAGGCCATAGGGATGATTAGAGCCATTCTAGTCTTTGATCACCTCTATGGTCAGCTGGCGGAACCACCGGCTGCATTTTTGTGTTCCCCGGCGGGACAAGAGAGCCTGAGAAAACCGCTCAAAGACCAGCAACATACAAGTACGTCACTAGTCTTTGTTGGGCATATGTTGTAATGTTTTTTTTTTTATGCAGCCTGTGGGTTAAATTAATAAAAAATAATCATTTTTTTTACCATTAGAAAACAGCCCTTCATCCACCCATTTCTAATGGTGGGCATAGTCCCTTTTTTAATATATATACCGGAGCATAAGGGCAATCCACCCCAATTTCCACCCACTGCCCCTACGCTCCGGTATATATGCTCTTTTTTTAACTGTGGTAGTGAAATCACCTCCAACATCGCTGGAGTCGCTGCTTTACGTATGGTGGGAGCAAATGCTGTTGCTGTCACCATTGATAAATTAGTGCTGCAGCTGAATGGCGTACCTGAAAAGCAAAAAGCGATTAATAAAAAACACAGTAACATAAAAAAATTAAATTCCTGCTAAGAAGGAAAATGCACTGTGATCAGTGAACTATCTGATCGATACACTCAGTATCACAGTGACAGGGGGTGACAGCAGTGAAGGGGTTAACTGGGGGGGCGATCAAGGGCTTAAAAGTGTGCTTACATGTACTGGTGTCAGTGTAATGTTGTGCACTCACATTTTGATGTCCTCTCTCCGCTCTCTGAAACCGAAAAGGGCATCACTTCCTCTGCCTCGGTTTACAATACAGGGGCAGAGGAGGCATTCCATTCACCAGGGCCGAACTGCAGGTACAGATCAAAAATCATTGGTCTGTGCCTGAAGATTGATCGGTCCTCTAGCGCAGTGGTTCTCAACCCTGTGCTCAAGTACCCCCAAAAGGCCATGTTTTAGGAATTTCTCTTAGATAAAATAGCTGCCCAAAATACCAAGCCATTGACTCTGATTAAAAGCACCTGTTCAAGATAAAGGAAAACCTGCAAACATGGCCTGTTGGGGGTACTTGAGGACAGGGTTGAGAACCACTGCGAACCTGACCGCCACGGTTGCGGAGGGGCACGTGTGCCCCCTGGCCGCGAGGGCCGTTTATAGATGGCGATTTGTGTTATGCTGTCAAATTGCAGCAGTAAATGCACGCAACGCGGTCTGGAACTGGTTAAACCATTTACTTTGGTCCCAGGCTCCCCAGAGAAAAAGAGCCCTGAAAGCATGATTGGGAAGGGTACATGTTCACGGTATTGTAAAAGTGATCGAGGTGCTCTAAAGCCACACGGATCACTTTTACTGAATAGTCTGGACCTGGATGGAAAAAAGGTACCATGCTCCTGGTTCCTGCTGCAGCTATGAGCTTATTTTAACCACTTGAGTTGCAGACTGTTAATAAATCGCATGTGGAAGGCAACTTAATGTGTAATCTGAATACAATAAAGCACAGATTTAGTAACTGGGCAGTAGAGATGGGCCGAACGTCCCCTGTTCAGTTTGTGGCAGAACTTTCAAACATTGCAAATGTACAGAACCGAATAACGAACCACATTGAAGTCTATGGGACCCTTACTGGAAAGATCAAAAGTGCCCATTTTGAAGGCTTATTTGCAAGTAATTGGGCATACAATGGTTATGGGGGTCTGGGTACTGCCCTGGGGGACATGTATCAATGAAAAAAAAGGTTGTAAAAACATAATTTTTAAATGAGCAGCGATTCACTGATGGTTAAAGCGAAACCATGAAAATTAGAAACAATAAAAATGAAAAAATCCTTTAAATATAGTGCGTAGGGATTCCCCTTAGTCTGCCTGTAGTGTGGCACATCTGTACCGTGTATAAAGTCTGCTGCAGCAATAATGACATTCAGCCAGTATGCATGACGATTCCACAATTTTGTGCACTCAGTACAAAATTTTTCTGGATATATTCTGGTATCTCTTTCACAGACGTTGGATAGAAGTAACAGGTGCAGAAACATTGGTCTTGGGGTGTTGGTGGTGCCTTCACACAGTAACCCTATAGGAGTTACTCTTGATGAAAGCAAGAATTGGCCTTGCTGTCAAAAACTGAAATGATATGCACCTGTCAAACAGGTGAGTAAAAATTGGTACTTGAGTGTTAATTGTGCCCATGAAAACCACACCAAAAAATGTCTTCCAGATGAAATCAACACCCGCAAGTTAGGCAGCCTAGACAGTCTTGTAGAGATTTCAGATCCAGAAAGCACTTAATCACTGACATCGGCATCAGGGGCTTGATAGCTTCTGCTAATCCAAGACTGGTTAATTTTGATGTCAGCCAGTCCATGGAGTCTGTGGACAGACGTGCTCTGTTATCTGTAGCAAAACCTCTGGCAGCACAGAATGCCCATTCGAAAAGCATGCTGAATGCAGGGCAGCCTAGCAGCTCAATTGCATAATGGCCAGTTGTCTATTCTTATGACACAGTAACCCAGTGGATCGTCAACTGGAAAGCTCTCCATGTCTGTTTTCACCCCTAGATAATCTCCCACCATATGATACATATGCTGCCGATGGGATGTGGAAGCTGACAGCCCTGGGTGCTGAGGACTAAAAAAAATGTTGAAATGCATCACTGAGGTGGCCCCCTTCTCTACCGCTCCTCTCTTGACCAACAGAAGCCTCAAAACTATGTTTTCCACCAGACTGTAACCTACCAGAGTTGAGAAAGGCGTTACATAAACTCCTCTTTAAGGTGTCCTCAAGAGACTTCATCTTCTGCTCCCACTGTGGGGACGGAATTAGTTCTGAGACTTTCAGTGGTCAAGGAGGGTTGACAAACAATAGTGATCTCCTTGATTCCACGTATTCTTGGGTCCTTTCGCAGGCTTTGAAGAATGAGGGAGAGCACGCACTGCAAGTTTGCTTCTGGGGATAGAAAACCATCTGTTAAGGGTTGACGTAGGTCTTGTCTGCTTCAAAGCTGCCAGAATCCTCCTCCTCCCTCTCCTCTTATATGTTCTGTGGCATGGCAAGAATGATGTCTGCATAATGCGGGCCTTGAGAGGAAAGGAAGTCCTCTTCCTCCCGCTGTTCTGCCTTGAGTGCCCTGTCCATAATGCCATGCAGAGTTTGCTTCAGCAGGAACACAACAGGGATTGTGTCACTGATGCATGCATTGTCACGGCTCACCATCCTTGTGGCCTCCTCAAATGGTGATAGCACAGTGCATGCATCCTTTATGAGCATCCATTGGCGTTGGGAAAAAAAGCAGAGCCAGCCTGAGCCTGTCGTAGTGCTATACTCACACAGGTACTCCTTGACGGCCCCTCTGCTGCATGTGCAGTTGCTGCAGCATTGCCAAAGTTGAGTTACACCTGGTAGGTGGAAGGCAGGTGGAATTACCACTGAATTTCAGCCAACCGAGCACTGGCTGTGTATGACTGCCTGAAACGGCTACATACTCTTCTGGCCTGCTTTAATAGATCTTCCAACCCTGGGTACCTATTTAAGAAACGCTGCACAACCAAATTGAGGACATTTGCCAGGCATGGCCCATGTGTCAACTTTCCATGTCTAAGGGAGGACAGGAGGTTTGTGCCATTATTTTACACCACCATTCCTGTCTCCAGCTGGCATGGTGTGAACCACCTCTGGCCCAGCCCATGCAGAGCTACAAGAATCTCTTCTCCGGTGTGGCTCCTGTCCCCTACACGGACCAGCTGAAGCACTGCATGGCACCTTTTAGCCTGACTTATTGAATAGCCCCTTGAACACTTAGGGGGTACTTGTGGTTCATAGGACAATTCAGCAGAGGAAGGCATGGAGGAGGAGGGGGTAGAGCTGACAAATCTCGCATCATAACCACTAGCTGTATGAAGAGCACAACAAGCTGCAGCACTGAGCCCTGTCCTGCATCCTTCTGAGTTGCAAACAGAGTTACCCAGTGTGCTGTGAACAAAATATATTGCCCCTGACCATGCTTGCTGGACCACATGTCAGCAGTAACGTGGACCTTGCGGGTGACTCCCTTGCTCAATGATGCCACAATATTTCCTTCCACGTGATGGCAGAGAGCTGTAATGGCCTTACATGAAAATAAATAGCGTCTGGGAACCTGCCATTGTGGTATAGCACATTCTGCAAAGTCACAGAAAGGGGCAGAATCCACCAGATGGAAAGGCAGAAGTTTTAAAGCCAGCAGCCTAGACAAGCTTTCATTTAGACACTGGGCATGTGGGTGGCAGTGACTATTTTTTTTTCACTGCAGCAGATGGGGCAGAGAAATTTGCCTGCTATAGTCTACAGGTGGGGGTGGGCTGCTGGTAGACGTGCTGCAAGAACCTGGGACACCCTGCGCTATACCATCATCCCTGTCAGTGGAGGCTGCTGAGAGGTAATCATGTATAGCGGGGGTAGACCAGAAAGTTGAGGAGCAGGATTGCTTTCAGGTGCTCTTGCCAACGGTCTGAGTGGTGGGAGGTTAAATGCCTTGTCAAGCATGTGGTACCCAAATCACTGGTGTTTTTGCCTTGCTTGGTGTGCTTGAGGCAAAGTTTGCAAATTGCAACAGTGCGATCGGCTGGACATGTGCTAAAAAAGGCCCAAACAGCTGAGGTGTGGGAAGTGGGCCAGGAGATAACAGCTCCATGATCTGAGGTAATAAGGTGGCTGCTCTCTACTCTTCCATGAAGGCTGCCTCTTTGGGGTTGTGACTTACCCTCACTTTCCTCCTCTGCTCTATCTGGCACCCAAGTCGTGCCAATGACATCATCATCATCCCCTCCATCCTCATTATCACTGTGGTAACTTAGCAATACGCTGCGGCTGGGGGAACATGACTGCCAATTTGTTGTTTACCAGTGTTCTCCCCTGTCCTTTAGGCTCATATTCCTACCTTCCTCAACCTCAGAGCCAAGATCTGAATCAAGTATGGCTGCACATCATCAAGTAGCAAGTGGCTGATGCTGTGTTCAAATAACTCAGCTGACTCCTCCATGCCTGATGCTGGGGCTATGACCTTAGTAGTTGTGGACAAGGAGACAGAATAAGCCACTCTTGCAGCTGCAGTGGATTGCGCACTAGTCTTTGCTTGGTGACGGAGGATGAGAATGGTTTAGTAAGCCAGTCCACCACCTCCTCTGGATGCTTTGGCTGGATAACACGGACATCACTAAACAGAGGAAATTATGCCCTGCCTGAGGACACTCCATGTCCACCTTTGCCTGTGGACACTTGCGCTGCTGGCCCCCTCAGTGCCATGGGAATGTCTGCCTCTCCTTATTGGCCTCCCAGACATGATGGGGGTGCTTATTAACAAAATGTAATAAAAATGTGTTAATGTGTATGTGGATGCACTTTAATCAATAGAAAGTGGCGTTTGGTGCACTTTAACTTGAGTACTCACTACACATACACACTCCATACAATATACTGCAGTAAAGCTGCACTGATGCGCTGCCATATGATGTAGTAAATGCGTGCTAACACACTGAAATATACTGCATTCAACTGCACTAACACACTGAAATATACACTGTTAAACGTGCAGTAATCTACTGAGATATACTGTATTAAACATGCACCAATGCACTGAAATATACAGCATTAAACTCGCAGTGATGCACTGAAATGTGTTGCATTAAATGTGCAGTAATGCACTGAAATGTGCTGCATTAAATATGCAGTAACGCACTGAAATACACTGTGTTAAACATGCACCAATGCATTGAAATACACAGCGTTCAACACGCAGTAATGCACTGAAATATACAGCGTTAAATGTGCAATAACGCACTGAAATGTACACCATTAAATGTGTAGTAACGCACTGAAATATACAGCATTAAAACGTGCAGTAACGCACTAAAATATTTAACGATATTAAATGAATCCGAAATACAGATTCAAATCTAAAATAATTTGGATGAAATAAGATTCAAAAACAATTCAAACCAAAATTTGAAAACAATTCAAATCAAATTCAAAACAAATTAGAAAAAAAACGAATTTATTTTCTAAAAAATTATTATAAAATTAGAAAGTAATATAATAAGAATAAAAGAATAGAATTTAATTAAATAAAGTATATATATATATATATACACACACACATATATATATACATACACACACATATATGACAGTCTTCCAAAATTCAAATTTCGAAGAGTAGAAATTTGAAAGATTGGAATAGAATCCAAGACAATGGAAAGCAACATAGAAAAGAATAGAATAGAAAATAAGAGAATAGAGAAAATAATAGAATAGAAAAACAATAGAACAGAAGATTAAAATAGAATATATAACAATCTTCCAAAATTCAAATTTCGAATAGAATAAATTTGAATAGAAAACATTAGAATAGAAAATGAGTATAATAGAATAGAAAAACAATAGAATAGAATATATAACTATTTTCCAAAATTCAATAGAATAGAAAAACAATATAAAAGAATATAATAAAATAGAAAGAAGAATAGAATATATAATAATCTTCCGAAATTCGAATTTCAAATAGAATGAATACAAATAGAAAAGATCAGAACAGAATATAATTTTTATATATATATATATATATATATATATATAAATATTTTTCAAAATTCTAATAGAATGAATTCAAATTTCAATAGAAAAGGTTAGCAAAGAATAGAATAAAATACAATGAAATAGAAAAGAATATAATAAAACAGAAAGGCTATAATATATAACGTCTGAAATTCGAATTTTGAATAGAATGAATTACAATTTTGAATAGACTGAATTTGAATAGAGAAGATAATAGAATAGACAATAAAAAAAATAATAAAATAGGGGGGCGTGGCCAGGAGCGGCATGTGAGAGGACGCGTCTCGCTGGGCTCCCGGGCCTGGTCCTGCTGTGGTCCTCTCCCTGGCAGGTGTCCTGGGCGGGGGACCTCGCCTTGCCCTGCCGCGGCCTCCACGGGCCACCCTGGCTTCGGTGACCACCCGCTCAGGCAGCATGGCGGCCCGTGAGCGGCCGGAGGAGACCGGGCCGGCGGAGATCCAGGATGGCGCTGGTGCGGGCCTGCCACAGCGTGCCAAGCAAGACAGGAAAGCCGTGAGTGGAGCGCCCGGGGCCCCTGGAGCAGATGGGAGGGAGCCCCAGAGAGACATGCTATATTACACACAAAGGCTCTCGGCGGGGACAGGGAAAGCTCGGGACCCGGAGTTGGACGCCACCCCTGCATTGTTCCGAGCTGAGGCGGAGGAGGTCATGGACATGGCGAGCCCCGCAGCAGTCTCCCCATCCCCTGACAGTGAAGTGGAGAGGGAGATGGAGGAGGAGGACATTGAACAGCCCACCTTGGCTGATATACTGCGAGCGGTTAACAAATGTAATGCTAATGTGGACACCCTGAGGGAAAACCTGGGGGGACTGAGAGAGGAGGTGGGATTCATCAGACATGATCTGCAAAAGATTAGAGAGCGCACAACTGCAGTGGAGGGAAGGGTCAGTGAAGTGGAGGATAAAATGGCCCCCCTCATCAGAGATGTGCAGACCACCATGCGGCTCGCAAGAACCGTGGACCTAAAGAACCAGGACATAGAGAACCGCTTAAGGAGAAGTAATGTACGGATAGTGGGGCTCCCAGAAAAAACAGAGGGCAAAGACCCTACAGATTATATCGAAAGATGGCTGCTGGAGGTATTCGGCAAGGAGGCATTTACACCACTTTACTCGGTGGAAAGAGCCCACAGGGTTCCACCCAAACCACTGCTGCCCGGGCATCCCCCGCGCACCATAATGGCTAAGCTCTTAAATTACAAGGACAGAGAAATAATCCTTCGCCTTGCCCGAGAAAAACGTAACATTATGCATAATGGGGTCAGAGTCTCGTTTTACCCGGACTTCTCAGCAGAAGTGCAGAAAAGTAGAACCAGGTTTTCTGAAGTCAAGCGCCGCCTGCAGCGCCTACAAGCTTCATATGCCATGCTGTATCCGGCCCGGCTCCGCATATCGGTCAGAGGTCAGGCCCACTTCTTTGAAACGGCTGCGGAGGCGTCAGGGTGGCTGGACACCAACGAACATCTGTTCCGCCAACCCGGTCGCAGGGAGGAAGAGGGAGTATAAGGACAGATACTTACAATGGCAGAGGGAGTTGTAAGTTTGTTTTTGCCCCTTTAATTCGGAAAAGATGACTGCCACTTGTTGGTGGGCTAAGGGAGGAAAGACTTAACAAGTTTTGAAATGCCTTATGGAGAGCGACATAATACACACTTCAAGGTATTCCTGACTGCATGGTCGGTGAAACCGCTAAGGGGAGAAGGAGTGGAGGGGTAACCCACAGGAATACGACTCCTCCCATGTGCTGGGATGTGATGCAATTAGCACAAGTTATGTTTTCCTTTTTTTTCTGTTTACATGTTCACACCATCCTTGGGATTCACGTGAGAATCTGGCCGGAGACAGAGGAGGACTGTTGGGATCCCACAGGAACTGGTAGTTATATCTGTTCTGCAACTGAATGCACTGTTTGTTTTTCTCAGACACACCACAGAGAACGCCCCATGGGGACATGGACTTACCCCCCCTTGCCCATGCCAAATAATGAGCCGCCCCCCAAGGGGAGACACCCCACTAGCTAGGTGGGGGCCCTATGCCACGAAGCTTCCCAGTGAAATCGGCTCAACCCAGGGGCTGAGTATGTTGTACATACCCCATGGCTAATGTACAAATAATTTCATGGAACATTAGAGGTTTCCGGGACCCACTTAAAAGAACTATGGTTTTCACGTCACTCAAAAAACACTTACCGGCCGTGTGTATTCTTCAGGAGACACACTTGGTTCCGGAGACGGTGTCCTGGGTGAACTATGCATGGGTGGGTCGGGCGTACCACTCCACTCATACCTCTTATTCCAGGGGGGTGAGTGTACTGGTGCACCGATCCCTGGACTTTCAAGAAATTGATAAAATAATTGACACCAAGGGGCGCTATGTCATATTGCAATGTCGAATATATCAGTTGTATTGTATTATAGCTGCGGTATATGTCCCACCACCTTTCCGAGTGGAAGTGTTGCACAAGGTTTTAACTTACCAACTGGGTAATCCCGGGGTCCCACTACTCCTAGTGGGTGATTTGAACTGCTACCTAAACCCTTTGTTAGATAAGCACCCACCACCGATGGACCGGAAGACACACCGTACTGCTTTGCTGAAGTTTATAGAGGAGGCGGGCTGGGTGGATATATGGCGCATTAGGAACCCACTAGTAAAACAATTCTCCTGTTTCTCTAAAACACATATGTCTCTGTCCAGAATAGATATCTGTCTGTGTTCACCTGGAATGGCGGAAGCCATACATGACATTCAATATGGGGTGAGGGGCATCTCTGACCATTCCAAATTGGTGATATCAGTGAATTCTGGGCCGGCCTCCTCTCTGGGCAAGGCATCATGGAAGCTGAATGCATTTTGGTTATCCCTTATTCCCTCCCATGATGACGTCATTGACCAGATGACGACTTTTTGGCAAACACATAGGGATGCTCCTGATCCACTGGTCACGTGGGATACTTTTAAAGCCTTCCTAAGAGGGGTATTCATTAAGACAGTTAACGCAATTAAGCAGTCAACAAATGCACA
>BLSH010193008.1:117165-135441 GCA_018402905.1 Glandirana rugosa | reverse complement strand
ATGTAAAGAGAAGGCAAGTGACTGTCTGCGTCGGAAGAATACTGTGTACCCAATACGAGTAGGATGATCCTCATCTGATCCGTTTTTGTTTGTTTTCGCATCCAACCGGGGAGGGTCCCCCGGCAGGAGTGGCGTCGTATATTAGGGGGACGAGACGTATCGTGTAGTCAAAAGAAAACGGATCACGTTCCTCATCTGGACCAAGGGAAACCCTAGACGCCAGAGGACTTCTAAGTAGACTACTTCTGACGATAGTTCTTCGACCGACCACCATATCTCCTATAGATCTTAGGTTTAGAAAGGGGTCAGGCCGGCTGTGATACGCTTGCGGGAAGCCCCACGGGTGGCGGAGGGGCCAACCTACGCTTTTGTTTGTTTTTGCCTAGTCTACTCCTAGTAGGATGAGCATAACCCATGTGTCATAAGAAGGCTGCGTCTGTCAGTGAACGGAAGAGAAATGTAGTTTTACAACAGCTGGAAGGCCACTGGTTGCCTACCCCTGCAAAATGTCAGGATAGCACAGTATTAAATGCAGACCGGCAATGGATTTTGTAATAACATTATAACATGTTAAATTGCTGTGTATTTCAGCTTTTTTTGCCCAAAAGTTTTACAGAAATTAAAGCCAAACTACAGGCTCTGCCCCCCCCCCCCACCTTGTTGGAGAAGGTCACACATCACCCCCTAAGGCAGTGGTTCTTAACTCCGGTCCTCGGGACCCACCAACAGGCCAGGTTTTAAGTATTACCTTGGGGAGATGCAGACTAGAATACTGCAATCACTGAGCAGCAAATTATATCACCTGTGATGCATTTCAGTTATCCTGAAAACCTGGCCTGTTAGTGGGTCCCAAGGACAGGAGTTGAGAACCACTGCCCTAAGGGCTGGTTTCACACCAACAAGCCATTAAAGTAGAACTCTTTCGTTCATGTGGGCATTACTCTTTCAGGGCTTAGACCAGCTTTACATCTACGCCTCACTCACACACTTACAAAAGGACTAAGTCCCATCTTTTCTTTGGCTGGCGGCTAGGCCTTTTCCTACCAGCCCAACACATGGATCCCATAGCATTTGACCAACTAAAATGAGAATGTCCCAAACTCCACCAAACTATTCATATCTTCAGTGTACGCTTGACTTGACAGATACACTCAAGGGCAATGATGGCAAGCCTTGGCACCCCAGATGTTTTAGAACTACATTTCCCATGATGCTCAACTACACTGTAGTGTGCATGAGCATCATGGGAAATGTAGTTCTAAAACATCTGGGGTGCAAAGGTTCACCATCACTGCCCTAGGGCATACAGGAAAGCCACAGTACTTCTGATTACCAAGGCCTTGCATTTGTGACTTTAGGCTAGGTGCTTAGGAGAGTCCTGTACAGCAATCATTTTAAATATAGAGTAACCATACTACATAACATCTCTTGTGTTCAGAGATACAATGAGCAGTTGGTTGCCAGCACTGGTTGCAGCTGTTCACCAAATCTGATCAGAATCTCACGTGTGGTTTGTACACCTGTCCACGGGGACAATTGAGAAGGTATATCACATTTCTGGAAGAGCTGTTCACCAACTCTTTGAAAACTTTTTTTCGTGTTTTTAGGTGTGTAAAAAAATACAAAATGACATGGAGTACAAATACCCACATGGGTAGATACCCCATGGTGTCTGATAGGTGTATAACCATTTAGTACCTGAGGTCAGCAGATCATTGTAAAAAGCAGAATGGACCAATCTGTCTCTAATATTGTGATCTTTTGTGTGCAAAGGGGGGGCTCTTTAAATATATCTGTCAATTTTGGGTCACTACTCAGAACATGCCAATGTTTCTTCATAATATAATGCACCTGGGGAGAATGATAAGAAAACATTTGTATTGCTGGAATACGCCTCAATGTTTCTTTACTAAGACATTTAAAAAGTGAGCTTCTACGTTGTTGGAATGCCTTCTCTCTAGTTCTGTAGTACCAGTTTGTTATAACCTTGTATGAAATCCACCAACCCCCACCCTGCCTGCTCATGGTACATTGGGGGGAGATTCACTAAAACTAGTGCCCACAGAATCTGGTACACCTGTGCATAGTAACCAATTAGCTTCTAACTTCAGCTTGTTCAATTAAGCTTCAACAAAAAAAACCTAGAAGCTGACTGGTTACTATGCAGAGCTGCAGCAATTTTAGTAAACCTCCCCATTGCATCTTAAAAAAGTGACTTTCTGGATTCTGATAGACTATATGCAACCCACATTTTAGATCCTCTGGATGTAAACTTTCTAAGCAGGTATGTGCTCCTAGTAGTAGGTTTTTTGTATACATTGGTGTGCAAAGCACCATTTTCATGTGTCACAAGAACATGAAAAAGTAAGTAGCTGTTTTACTGTAGTGCAAGGTGAAGGAGATTGTGGGGTGGCATCCATTTAGTTGTGCCTTAAAATCAAATAAATCTGCTTCTATACCATGCTAGATTAAGAAGATATTATCTATGTACCTGAGCTATATAGGACATGGTCCAGGTACATTTTAAACACATCCACCATGAAATATACAGTACTGTGCAAACGGTTTAAGCAGGTGTGAAGAAATGCTGTAAAGCAAGAATACTTTCAAAAATATATATTTGCTTATTTTTATCAGTTTACAAAATGAAATAAGAAAACAGAAGAAAAATCTAAATTAAATCAATTTGATGTTGATTACCCTTTGGCTTCAAGCCAGCATCAATTCTTACACTTGCACAAAGTCAGGAATTTTGCAGGATTAGAGTCAAGTGTATTATTAACCAATTATGCCAAGCAGGTGCAAATGATCATCAATGTCATATGTAGGTTGAAACAAACTTAAAACTGGTTTCCGCCAATTTTGTGCTGATGGCACTGTTGGGAAAGGATGTATTAAGTTTCCTTAGCCAACCATTGCACTTATGGTCCTCAACATTGCATGATCAATGGTGTCTGGCATCAATGCTGAGAAATATTACCACTTCTATTTCTGAAAGCATTAATTTACTGCATTTTTTCCACACTTGCCTAAAAGGTTTGCACAGAGATAGAGTTATCATGGCAGTAGCCATTGCCTGAATCAGGTGCACTCACTGCTCAAGAACAAAGCAGTCCGGCACTGGCAATTTCCATCATAGCCCAACCACATGGGTGTCTTGCTTTTTGACAGACTCCGTTTAATCACAAAATATGGTAAACATTTTATTCAGGTAAAAAGTGTTTTGACAAAATAAATAAAAACAGAAGAGAAGGCGACACGAGATGTATCAATGAATTTCATTTAATCTACAATACAGCATCTGGAAATGTGGAAAAAAAAAATAGAAAAATTGCATGTAACATTTAAGACATGCACACAGGACCTTAGACAATGAAAAAAAAACATCAGTGTAACCAATTACAATTTTACAAAGCCAAACATTTTATACGCAGATGGAAACATGAAACATTACACACATTTGAAAACATACTAACACTTGCACACTGGATGAAAAGCAAAGCTGTTGCATATAAAATTAATCTAGTAACAGCCCCACTTCTGCTCCAGCTTTTCCAGTAACCATTTTCATGAACCATTTCTTGTGCACATGGAGTGTTTGCTTTAATTTTACATCAGAAAGGGGGGAAAAAAAAGACAAACACATTTAGACAATATTTGAGCAGCCTTTCACGCTTGTGCGACCTGATTTTACAGCAATTTTTTGCTGCGATTTGGGATCAGTAAGACTTTGGTCCGACTTTGTTGCAACTTTGGCTCAATGAAAACATATTACAAAGTCATACAGAAGTATTACAGAAATCGCATCTATATTATTCAGGTGCAATTTGCATGAAGCTTTGAGGGTTTAATATTGAAGTCTATGGACCTCAAGTTGCATCAAATTAGGACCAAAGTAATGCAGGGACCACTTTGAAGTCGGCACGTCTTGAAAGTCGTACAGATATGAATGGCACTCACTGGAAATAATGGGGAATGACTTGTTATGCAGTCCCAAATCGCAGGACAACTCGCACAAGTGTGAAAGGGGTCTTACAGGTAGAGACTTCCGCAGATTTAAGCAAAGCTTTCTAAATTTGCGGAACACAACACACATTCTTGTACGCTTTCAGAAAACTCAGTACAATTTTAAAAGAAGGCCACATTAGTTTTGGGTGAAGGGCAATTAGTGAAGTTAAAATGCAAAGATAGTTCCTTCCACTTGGATATATTACCTAGTGATGATCTCCCCTAGTTGTTCTTGTAGGTCTATTAGAAATGGAGAGGACACCAAATTCTAACAAATACAGCAGCGGATGATCATTGTTGGTGCTAACAAAGTAATATTTCATTAGCATGGAATACTTGTTTCTATTTCACACGCTTTATGAGCCGGTTCAGGTATTGCACAGGAATGTCAGGGCGTTCCTGTGCGATTTCAGTGCAGTGCTTTACAGTCCATTCATTTGAATGGGCTGAAATCGCACTGCATTGCACAAGGTAGTGCATGAACTACTTTTAAAAACACACTACAACTCGGATTGCATGGAATTTGCTATCAGATTAGGGTCTTATTGACTTTAAACGAACACAAGCTGCAGACCGCTGACAGCGCATTTTGAACACGGTGTAGGAAAGTCACATGGAATGCAGGTTTTCTGCACTACGTTCCAGTGTAAACCGGCACAATACATTTTTTTCCAAATTACAAGCAGGCCAATTTGACTAGCAAGACTGAAAGTGATCAGACACCACCAGGGCTGCTTGAGCAGCTGGAGCATCCAGAGCAGCCATTTTTATTTTAACAGTGTAAAACAGTATTGAATCCAAAATCCAAAATGTAATATATTGCAGCTTACAAATCATTAGATGTGGTGGCTTCATTGGTTTTTTTTTTGGCTTTTTTCATCTGTTGTTTTCACCTGGTGATCTGGGCAGCAAGGGCTTGTTCATACTTGCTTAAAATACTGACACTTATCAAACGCACCTATTAACGCTATAGGCGCATTTGAGAAGTGTTTAATGAGCATTAAAAACCCTCCCCCAAATGCCCTATGGACATTTGCGATGTGGTTGACATTGTTAACTGTATTGTACTAACGTGCTGCAACCATGCTGCAAGCGCATGCCAGTGCATTTGCGGCACGTTACCATAGACTTGGAGTTGGAATGCTTCAACACCTTTCAAACTCAACATGAAGGGTCAATTTTGAAGTGAAGCGACACTAACGCTTCATGTTTTGATAATGTGAACAGCATTGTGCGCTGTCCATATTATCAACTGCAAAGGTGTTTGAGGAGTGTTAAAAATGCCCCATAAAGTGTTAATGAACACACAACAGTAAAATCAGTCTGCATATGCATTAAAGCATACTTCTTATACTCACTGTGGAACCTAAGGGGGTTAATCCTGTGCATTGTGTAAAAAGGATGTTTGATTCTGTCTTCTCTGATTCCCCCCCCCCCCCCTTCCTCCACAGTCCCCAATCCATCTGCTGACAGTACAGAGCCTTGGGGTACTATGCACATGCTCAGTTTGGTGTGTATTGCTAGAGCACTTTTTTTTCAGAAGAGTGCATGTGATCAGCATAGGGCCAATCAGCATGGTCCTGCAGCCTCATAGGACAGAGTAGAAAACTCCTACAAGCTTTAGCCAGACAATGATAGAATTCATAAGACTACCATATACTGCTGGTGAGAAAATGTATTTAGCAGTTTATATTTACTAAAATTGCATTTCCATGTTCTGCATACTGTGGGAGACCAGATATAGTGAATACAAGGTCCTGGATTTAGTAACACTTTAAATCCCTGCTTTCAATGCCAGTGTGAACTAGACCTAACAAACCGCCTATATTATAGTGCCCCCACTCTGGATGAATGAGTATAGAGGCACAGCAGCATTGTCAATCTGGGGGGAGAGGAATGCTCGCTGTACTAGCAGATTTAGAAACACTAACAAATTGAAGCTGAACTCCAGCTCACACTGCAGTTATGCCAGCAAGTCACAGCATTTTTTTTCTTTTGGGAAATAGGTATTACATGAATAAATTGAAGGGGATCATTGTAAGCACCCCTGTCAATGGTAAATGGTTTGTCTTAAAACACTAACTGCTAACATTTGCAGGAGAGCGTGTTTCAGGTGGAAATTGAAGAAAGAAAACCTAAAAAAGGAAATTAATACACCCATAATTTCTAAGAATTGGTAAGCTACAATATAATAAATGTTTGCTTTTGGGTTAAATACCACTTTAAATGCAAGGAACCATTGTAAGTGCACCCCTGGCAGTGTTGTAGCCTGCCCAAACCCCGGTCATTGTCACTTGACTTTTATGTATTTGTAGGCAAAAATTTTAAAATTGAGCTATGTAAAATAGTAAAAAAATAAATTAAAAAAAAAAAAAAGTTTTATACTGAATCCCAACAGAACATACATACAGATGTCAGAATAAAGTATTTTTCCTTCGAGTGCTTCTTTAATAGGAGAATACTACAATGTGGAACCTCACAAGGTTCCCCAACATCCTCCTCCAAACATGGGGTGGAGTTTTGAATTAAATAATACACATTCTTGTAGGTTTTTTTTTCTACATAACCCAAGTTAAGCAGCCTACCTTAAACTACAAGAACTGCATGCAATATACAATTACTTCAAGGTATCATCAATTATTCTTAAAACAGCCAGCTAATTATATCTGCATTACTTTATACACATTTTATCTGGAAAAAATTAGAAATGCATAACTTTAGAAACCGGAATGTTTACATTCAAAATCATAATTTGATTATGTTCCTCAAATTTTACCTTACATAAAAGATACTGTCAACTGTCCATTTAGAACAGTGACACTGTCTGCCGCTAGCCCACCTTCCACCCCAGCAATGTATTCTCACAGATCTATACTCCCTTATCACTCCCCTGCAGGAGGGGTCCGCTCTGAGTGCGCTTCAGTGTAGCAGCTAACCAAGGTGGATTTTGCCTTCTGTCCTCCAATGTGACATTATTCGGTCGTGGCAACTCGGGCCTGAGCACATAAAGGGTTACGTGCTCTCACACACCTGAAAGCACAACATTATCAGAGCAATGAAGTGGGTAGGTAGCAAGGGAGCTGTGAGTAAAACTTACTGGGGGGTGGAATCAGCAGACATTTTGGGGTTGATTTACTAAAGCTTGAAAGTGCAAAATTTGGTGCAGCTCCACACAAACCAATCAGCTTCAATGTTTGAGTGCCAGTTCACACAGGGGCCATCCGACTTGCGGGGCGACTTTGCTAGGCGATTTGAAAGCAACTTCAGCGCGACTTTGGGCAACCTATAGCGCGACTTACAACAGGACTTCATGCCAGGCCACTTTGCTGTGGCCAATCAGAGAAGGGAGGGAGGGGGTTGCCCTAAAATAAATTCTATTCTTTTCACTGTGAAGTCGCTTCTGTTTAGATGGGGGATCCGTCTTGGAGGCGACTTCCATTGATTTCTAGGGGCACAAGTCAGATAGAAGTCGCCTCAAAGTAGTACAAGAACCTTTTCTAAAGTCGGAGTGACTTCAGTAGTGTACATTTAGACCGCTCACATTCACTTCTATGGGATTTCACTTGGCAAGCGACTTGGAGCAACACAAGTCGCTGTAGGGTGAACCGTCTCTTATTGTCAAAGCTTGATTGAACAAGCTGAGGTTAGAAGCTGATTGGCTAGCATGCACAGCTGCACCAGATTTTGCACTCTCCGGCTTTAGTAAATCAACCCTTTTGTCTTCCATGCGAAGATCACAGGAGACATTTATTCCTTTGGAACAAAAAAAATCAATTGTTCAAGCAAAACATTGCTAAAATAAGTTTATTAATAAAATAAATAAGGCATAAGTAACCTGGCCCATTGGGGTAAGACAAGATCTGCAAAATGTAACATATGCAAGATTTTTTCTAAGTAAATATTAGTTAAGTGCACACTAGGCAACAGTATGTAAACCTAAATCAATTAGCAACATCTAAGTTGGTCTTTGGCATGTACATGGCCATATATTCTAAAGCTTCTTCTAAAAATCATAATTTTTACTTTACAAGTAAAGGAAAAACTGGAGGAAAACTTGAAGCTTGACAACAGTAAAGATTGTGCAACCATGGATCAAATCAACATAAAAA
Source organism: Glandirana rugosa (assembly GCA_018402905.1). Taxonomy (NCBI): domain Eukaryota; kingdom Metazoa; phylum Chordata; class Amphibia; order Anura; family Ranidae; genus Glandirana; species Glandirana rugosa. Next base: position 127,324 of record BLSH010193008.1, on the reverse strand, counting down.
AGATTGACAGCAATAATTGACCTAACATTGACATGCATTCGTTTATTTTCCTAATTTAAAGTGGTTGTAAACCCCATTCGTGAAATCTAAACTAAAGCACATATATCTGTGGTATTTACTTGTCTCTCTCCAAAGCTCTAAGGCTCGGTTCACACTTAGGCGACTTGCAATCCGACTTGTGTCGCCAAGTCGCTTGACATCCGAAATCCCATTGAAATGAATGGGAGCTGTCTTACTATACACTACTGAAGTCGCTCCGACTTCAAGGAAGGGAAGGAAGGGAAAAGGTTCCTGTACTACTTCAAGGCGACTTCTATCCAACTTCTGCCCATAGAATTCAATGGAAGTCACCTCCAAGTCGGATCCCCCATCTATATAGAAGCGACTTTCAAGCGACTTTACAGTTAAAAGAAAAAATGTTTTGAAGGCAACCCCCTCCCTCCCTTTTCTTATTGGCCACAGGCAAAGTCGCCTGGAATGGAGTTACGTTGCAAGTTGCCTCAAGTCACACTGAAGTCGCCAAGCAAAGTTGCCCCTGAAGTCGGATCACCTAGGTGTGAACCGAGCCTTAGTGTCATTTCTCTCTGGTGCTCCATTCCTCTGACAAGTTCTCAGACGAGTCACTTCTGACAAGTTTTCCGACACGAGAGAACATTAGCTAAAAGTTTGTGTTGGGGAGGGAGCTTAGAGGGAGATAAGCTGGGAGCTTGCCTATTCAAAATATAGCTCTGCATGTTCCTTTTTCCTCTGCCTAAGTGGAGGGGGGTGTGTCCCTTTTCTCCAATCAGCTCTCACACAGTGTAAGTCCAGTCTCCCCACCCACAGCTATGTACTGCTGAAAGATGAAGAAAGATTTTTAACATGATCTGCACTTTGAAGGGTGAAGAGAGGGGAAGACCGCAGATAAACAAGTAAAAATTATGTAGGAGGATTTGTTTCATCCCTGTGTATCATCTGAGGCTATTCACTTCACTGGGTATATGTGAGGGTTTACATCCACTTTAACATACATGGCTTGTGGCATATTAGTCTGGCTTAATAGCATAACCTTCTTGTTTTGAACTGTGTTGTAACTATACGGTCTTCCTTTATATTGTAAAGCCCTGCGCAAACAGCTGGTGTTATATAAACCCGTTATAAATAGAATAACAGATTGAATTTAATTTATATAATGCCGACAATTTACCCACTGCTTTACAGATTGCACTTTCACATTAGTCCCTGCCCTCAAGGAGCTTACAATCTAGGGTCCCCATCTCATATGCACACATACGTTGGCCAATTTGGACAGGAGCCATATGCTGCCAGTACAGCCATAGCAATAGTCCACCATTTTTTGTGCGTTTATAAAATTCAAGCCTGCAGAGCACTGCAACCACGATCAGGGTATCGTACGTGCAATGCACAGGCTACCGCATGGTTTGCCTCCAGCCCCAAGTTTTTACAGAGATAACGACTGTAGTTTATGTGGGTTTGAGGAAGCAAACATTGGACTACATGTGCAATGATGTCCCTGAACTTGGACTGGCGCAATCTGGGAGTCCCCCTGCTGCAGTGGTAGATGGGACCTGTAGTCTTCCCAATCACATGATCTCTGAATGGACAATGCCACACTAAATTGTAAAGACAACAGGATGCTACAGGAAAAAGCACCCTGAAAATCAGATAAGTGAGGGCTGATTGGTTTGAGGGTTGGGGAATCTGACCCTAAATATGGGTGTAAAATGAAATCTGGTCAAAAAGGTGGAAAATGTCTTTAGAGCCCATATACACTAGATGTGGTGGGCTGCTTTGGTAGCCATTTCCAGCACAGTCCTAACGCATAGACAAGGCAAAATCCATGCACATTTTTTTGTATTTTTTTTTCAGTGCAGCGATTGACAATGCAAATGATCATATCACCACACCTCTATGGTGAGTAGAACTCTATTGAAATGTCCCTTCTGAAAATTCAATACATTTCTGTGGAAAAAAAACAAAAAAAACAAAAAAAAAAAAAAAAAAAAAAAACAGTATGATGCACTAGGATCAGCTCATCAGCACACAAAGCGTACACCAGTGGCTGTGCATGCAGCATAGCTCGATGGTGTGAACAGGCCCTTAACCTCCCTGACGGTATTCACGAGTGTGGCTCGGGGTGGAATTTCAGTACCATTAGCGGTAACCCCGAGCCACACTCAGGATTGCATCACTGGATCCAGGCAGCGTTACTCACCTTGTCCCCTGGATCCAGCGATGTCCTCCCGCTGTGTGAGCGGGCTGTGTCCTCCGCCCGATGCCTCTGTGTGCCGGGCTCCGTTCCCTGTGAGTGTCGCATTGCACGGGGGCGGAGACCAGCGGCAAATTCAAAAAGTGAAACACACACAGCACATACAGTACACTGTAATCTGTAAGATTGCATTACTGTATGAAATCATTTCACATCCCCTTTGTCCCTAGTGGTTTGCCCAGTGCCCTGCATGCACTTTTATATCATATATGTCATTCTTTCTGCCTGGAAACTTGAGAATGTCCATGGCAACCAAAAAGCATCCCTTTACGTCAACAGTGGTTTTTGATCAGCTAGAAAACAGCGATAGTAAATACGAATCATTTGCAGAATTGAGTAATACTGATTTTTGGGGGAATTTATCATCAGACACTGAAAGTGACGACAGCGACAATTCTGCAACTGAGCAAATTTCAGTGTTTTTGGTTTGATTACATTATTGAATACATTTTATTACTATTATATTATTATTTTTGATAATTATTTTTAGCTATTTATTATATTCTAATTTACGATTTCATGTTTCAAACTTTATCATACCCGGGATGTCTACTAGACTCTGTTTGGACAGATTTAATTGAGTTATTCCTAAGAATTACAGGCCTACAATATAAAACGCCAAATTTCTATGCAAAATAATGTACCGCTTTCAGCACCAAAAATCTGAAATAATCATACCGCCAGGGAGGTTAAAGAAGGCAATTTGCAATATCTGATGAGTGGCTTCACAGTTCTGCATTAAAGCCGTATTAAATCCAAATATGTAATATATTGCAGCTACTAATCATTAGATGTGGCACCTGCATTTCGTTTTCATTTTTAGACTTTTCTTAAATCTGTTTTCACCTGGTAATTTGGCCAATAACACCTCCTGTATTAGAATGCTCCCACACTAGATGAAGGAGCACAGGGGGCACCTTTGGACAGCAGCATTGTTAATCTGGGGGAAATGTTAGATGCACCAGCAGATTTAGATACACTAATTGAATCTGAACTCCAGCTAACCACTTTAGAGGCAGCTACAGTTTTTTTTTTCTTTTTGAGATAAATGTTTTACATAGAACTAAATAAAATAAATAAAAGTTGACTTGTAAGCACCACTATCAGTAGTAAATGGTTTCTCTTAACCGTGTAATTTCTACATCTGCAGGACAGCTTGTTCTGGTGAAAAACAGACTTACTGGGCCAATCAACATGTTGAAAACAAAAGGAAAGAAAGCCAAAAAAAAAAATATATAAGATAACTAATCCAGCCACCACATCTAAGAACTGGTAAGCTGCAAAATAATAAATGTTTGCTATTGGGTTAATACTGCTTTAAACTATCCTACCACACTACAGCTTGATTTAATGGTATACAAATAAGTGTGGCATCATGCAGCATTTATAGTGCTCTTAGTGACACAGAACATGATTATAACATTATGTAACATTTTTTTTGATTTAATGGATGCACCATCCAGCGAGAGAAAATTACAAAGTTATGCCATAAATAAAAAAAAAAGTAACATTGATACACGCCATCTGCGTGTAATCGAGTGCCTCCCACCAAAATCTTCATTCAGCCACTGAAGGAATCTGGTAATGGAGCTCACTTCATATCTAACTCCCACAAGATTTCACCTTTGGAGCGCCATATTAGCATGCAAATAGCTAGTGTATGTTCAATCCGATACCCACTAACAACAAATTTTAAATTTTGTCCAGACTTAAGGCGTTTAAAGTGGTTTTCAACATGTGACAACCACTTTAACCTACAGGGAAGCCTATGATAAGGCTTACCTGTAGGTGCCCTGCATATCTCCTAAACCTGTACGGTTCAGGAGATATGCAGTATATTTGCTGTGCTGACGTCATGTGGACACATGCGCAGTGAAGAAACGGACTCGCGACTCCGGCCAGTCACAGCAAGGCCCCGGAAGGAAGAGGGGCAGAAGATGGACGTTGCAGGCTTAGTTTGCAGGTAAGTGGCACATAATGGGCTACTATGCGATGCATTGTAGCTCATTATTCTTCTACATTACAGGGGCATGTAGGGGAAAGTAAACACCATCTGGGTTTACGTCCTCTTTAAGAACAGAAAAGAGTTCATCATGAGTACTTCAGACTTTACATCATGACTCGATGACTGTGTGCATTAATACTTCATGCAGAATACTGAAACGTTCTTTCTTAACATGTAACTCTGTTGGGACAAATTTGGCTGCAAAACAAGGTAGTGAAATATTAAACTTTATAAAATATAATTTTTTACCTTATTTGCATCATTAGCTTAGAGATATATATATATATATATATATATATATATATATATATATATATATATATATATATATATATATATCCCTGTGCTCTGGAAATGTTACTATTTTACCTAATGGCATGGGGTTCAATTGCCAATCATCTACAGTTAACTAGAAATTGTTCAAAGCAGCACATTACTACATGGCTGCTGCAGTTCTTGTATGCAAATCATTAAAGTTTTAACATTCTGGTTTTGGCATAGTAAAAATTTACACACTCTGTATAAGTATAGCTAAAAAAAAAAAAAAAAACAACAAACACAAAAACAAACAACAAAAGCGTACGTACCATTTACAAACCTAACTTTGTTACCCTGGCACAGAATATCAACTTATTTAGCAAGTGGAGTTACACTTTAAATCCCAACTCCGCCTCTGTTTCCGCCTTGTCCCATCCCATACATTAACAAAATTCATAGCATACATGCCTTAAATCCAGCTGTCTTCTGAGCGGTCATATGGCGATACCCATGCTGCATCGTGTCCAACAGCAGCTGTGGGTGGCCTTTACTCATGCATGAACAGGGCTCACTTAATGTGTGACTTTCTGTGCAGCCCCTAAGGTGTAGGTCTATGACCACCTTGACTTACAAGTGGGTTGGATGGTGGTGAGAGTCATTCAACCCGGAAGAGGAGCAGTGCTTGATGGATGGAGCGGGCAGTGCTTTAAAGCAGGTTTATTTAATTTTTGTTGCAAGGGTGGAACAAATCTCTAAGTAGCTTTCACTGGATATTATTATAACCAATTGCTACAAAACAACTTAATAATGACTCCCCCTAACGGTCTTGCAGTTTTTGCTGACTATATATTGTGGTCCAAAACAGATACACAGAACTGCTAAAAATGGAGAGAAATTAATAAACAAGAGCTCAAAAAACTAGATTTGTCAATTGGAAATATGGACATACATAAACATTTTCTATTTAGACCGCATCTATTAAATATATAAAAAAAAAAAATGGTAGATTAAAAAAAAAAAAAAAAATTAAAAAAAATAATGTATGAGTTTGGCACAAACTGTTTGTTTGCTAATGACCTTTGCAGTCTTACTGCAACTTCTCTGAAGTCACGAAGTGTAACTTTTTTTTACAGTTAGTATAAAAATAGATATGCTTACTGCATAAAAAAAACAAAAAAACAAAATGAATAACTTAGTTTGCTGTGTGAATTTGATGACTACAGGCAACCTATAGTTATAGGTTAACAGTGAAAACAATTCTAGGTTCAAATACAGAAATAACCAACATTATGAAAAATCCTAAAAGAATTCCCGCATTCTGCAAGAGAAAATATCCCCAACGACTGCAGCCATGGTCGCTTGCATCATTGTGTAACATCTCGGGTACCTGCAAGCCATAAACAAGGATTATGTTTCAATACACTGACCAGAGAAACAAAGATCATCTTTATGTATCCTGACACTCAGGTCACAACATAGAAATAGAATGCATATGCTGTTTAAAAAGTCAGCTACATTATGCAATATATAGTGATCCACGCAATGTTAAAGAACTGCTATAAAGAAAGAAAAAAAAATATGACAAGAGAGTATATGGAAAAAAAAAAAAAAAAAAAACTACAGTATAGAGCACAGGTGTCAAACACAAGGCCCGGGGGCCAAATCCAGCCCTCCGGGTCATTTCATGTGGCCCTCACACCTTTTCTGCAGCTGCAGCACTGCCCTCATCTCCACCACCCCGTCTCAGCAGTCGGCCGTAGAGTGGAGGACAGAACTCCTTCAGATCCTGCTCCTCTCTGTGCAGCTGCAGCACCATCTCATCTTCACCTCCCCTGGTCTCAGCATTCAGAAGACTCCAGCTCTCCTCTGGTCCTCCTCTAGACCCTGCACTTTCTGCTTCTCAGCTCTGCCCCTACTGTGATGCAAGGAAGGGTGGGGGACCCTTGACTTCTGATGGTGGGGGGGGAGCTCTTGGCATCTGATGTAAGGGGCTTGGTGCTCTGGACATCTAGTCTTACATATACGGCCGGCCCTTTCAGGGCGACCATAATGCTGATACGGCCCACGATGAAATCAAGTTTGACACCCCTGGTATAGAGTGTTTCATATGCTACGCTGAACATGGAAACTGGCACATTTTATTAAAAAAAACCTTCACTTTTTTCTCTTCCCATTTCCTCCCTTTTTTTGTACTGCGATGCAGCATTTTCAGGTCCTTGCCTAAGTAGTAATTAAAGCGGAGGTCCGCCCACCCTTCCAAAAATGAAAAGCCAGCAGCTACACATACTGTAACTGCTGACTTTTAATAGTACACTTACCTGTCCTGGAGTCCAGCGATGAGGGCACCACAGCTGATGTTTCCATGGCCGGGTCCCTACTGCGCATGCGCGAGGTGCACTGCACTCACCTACTAGCCCGACGGCGGGGGAAGGAGGTGGATATGTGACGTACTTCGCCGTGGACCAGTCTCCTGGAAGTGGGGACAAGTAACCCCCAAAATGTGCCAAATGTGGGGGGGGAGACAAAAGAGCGGAAGTTCCACTTTTGGATGGAAGTCCGCTTTAAACAGGGGGTACACAACAGGGATCACCACCCTGATACAACTGTACTCCGACGGGATCTTGAAAATATATAAACAACTTTCCCTTCACTGGAACTAAGGGGCAAAGCCCAACCCCTGAAAAACAACTCCACACTAGAATCCCCCTCCACCAAATTATTTGGACCAGCGCACAAGGCTATGTCCATAAAGACATGGATAAGCGAATTTGGGATGCAGGAACTTGGCTGGCCTGCACAGAGTCCTGACCTCAACCCAATGCTTTTTGCTGCATTCTACATTCTGTTTCAAATATCTACCCTTTTGTTCTTCACCAGAGCTGTGGGAGGAGGGGGAGAAGCCCATAGCAGCTACATTTGATCTTTTCTGTCATCACTATTAAAATGTCAAAAACCCCACATACCAAGGTTTGTAAAATCCAGTAAACTTAATATTAAAAACATGTACTTACCATATCAACAAAAGCCACATACATGAATAGACCCGCTGTAAGAGCAAAAATCCACATTGAAACATTCTCTGCATAATGGCCTATCAGAATGCCAGTTATCATACCCAGGTACGCAAGCATAGCAGACAAGGCGTTATATAACACAGCTTGTTTTACAGTCATTCCAGCTTTTAGGAGGACTGCAAAATCCCCTAGGAAAAAAAAAAAAAAAAAGTTTGAAGAAACAAAATGTCACTAAACCATAAAAGCACACATAGGAGAAATTACAGATCAGCATTCTTTAGAGTTTCTGAACAGCGGACTATCCAGGCTTAAAAAGTTGAAATAAGCTTAAAAGCTTATAAACTACAAAAGGCATCCTACTAGTCCTGGGCATTAAGGAATTGGAATAGTGTAATTATGTAGTGTTCAGGAATCATTAAAAAAAGTATTAACACAAGTGTAATATTTTCTGAGGACAGACCTTGTATGGTAATAAATAGAAACCATGGTATGCAAGCATACACACAAGAGGTACACACCGCCCAGATGGGTATATTTGAGAAATAGTCATCACTATTCTATAAAATTAGCCCATCATCCTAAAATGGGATACACTATGGGATCTTAACAGCTTCCATATGTCTGGCCACTAATGAGCCAAAAGCGGATCAAGGTGCCATGGGCTACCGTTACCCACAGGCCTTTAGTTTCCATATTACTACATAAACCCATAACTGTAGTTAAATAATTCAAAGAGTCTTGAACAGAGAATAGAACAACCGTTTAACAGAAGTCAGGTTATCTCATTGTATCAAGGAAATATTTATTAAAAAATAAGTATTCACAGCCTTTGCTCAATACTTTGTTGAAGCACCTTTGGCACCAACTATAGCCTCGTGTCTTATGGAGTACGATGCTACACGCTTGGCACACCTATTTTTAACCAGTTTCTTCCATTCCTCTTTGCAGGACCTCTCACGCTCCATCAGGTTGGATGGGGAAGCATTGGTGTGCAGCCATTGTCAGATCTCTCCAGAGTTATTCAATCAGGTTCAAGTCTGGGCTCTGGCTGGGTCACTCAAGGACATTCACAGGGTTGTCCTGTAGTCACTCCTTTGTTATCCTGGCTGTGTGCTTAGGGTCTTTGGCCTGTTGGAATGAACCTTCACCCCAGTCTGAAGTCCAGAGCACTCTGGAGCAGGTTTTTTTTTATCAAGGATGTCTCTGAACATTGCTGCATTCAGCTTTCCCTTGATCCTGACTAGTCTTCCAGTTCTGGCCGCTGAAAAACATCCCCACAGCATGATGCTACCACTACACTTCACTGAAGTGAAGAGCCTCAGATGATACACAGGGATGAAACAAATCTCCGTACATAAGTTTTACATGTATATATGCAATCTTCATCTTTATATACGGTTTTGAAAGTGCACATTGGTTAGCATTGCAGTGAAGCCTGGGCACACAGCAGGACAGCTGATTGGAGGAAAGGCACACACCCCCTCTCCTCATAGGTAGAGACTCTCAGCACTGTTGTATAGTTCAAAGCTCTGCTTATCTATTTATAGCTCCCTTCCCAACACAAATCTCTGGTTGCTTTTATCTCCTGTGACAGAGAACTTGTCAGGAGTTATCAGGCTGATAACAGAAGAACAGGGCAGGAGACAACTACGGGACACAGTGCTTTGAAGAGATATAACAAAACACTACATATATATGTGACCAGCTCAAAATTTCATAAATCGGGATTACATACTCTTTGATGCTCAAGCACTAGCTTTTAGGAGTGTCAAGAATTTTTTCTGCCCAGATTCTGCTGCCCCTGGACACACTGGCTGTGGGGGTTTTTTTCTGCCTCTAAAAGCCTCTGCCACTAAAAGCCATAGTGTGCATGGACAGATTGAATAACATGGAAAGGAGTTTTTAACCGCCTCAGGACCGCCCACCGTCAAATGACGGCGGAGCGGTCCTGCTCTCCCAGCGGGTGGACGTCATATGACGTCCTCCCTTTAAGCCGGGATTGCGCGCGATCGGGCGCGCGCATCCCGGCTCTGTTGGTGTCGGCGTGTCCCCAGGACACGCCGCTTCACCGACAGGGGTGAACAGCCATTGGTTATGGCTGTTCACCACGTGATCGGCTGTGACGAAGTCACAGCTGATCACAAACGGCACGCCTGCCGGTCGCACGGCGCATGCGCGCGATCGGGAGCGCGCTGCGCGTGCGTGTCGGTGGCGGTGTGTTCCTGGGGAACACTGCCGGCCGGCGGCTGATACCTTGTGATCGGCTGTGATCTACTTCACAGCCGATCACATACAGTGTAAACAGAGCAGTAACTCATTGTTACCAGCTCTTCTCTCCTCACACAGAGTCCAGTGTGAGGAGAGAAGAGCTGGGATCAGTGAGTTACTGATCTGTATAGTAAAAGCACACTGACACATCCCCCCTGCCCCCCCCCAATGCACCTGTCACCCAACAGTCACCACATATGCCCCCATAAAGGGTACCTGTCATCATAAAGTGTACCTGTCAACAGACTGCCATCATAAAGAGCACCTGTCACCCATCACCCGTCAGTGACCGTGGCATGTCACCCGTCACCCGTCACTGACCACCGCCAGTCACCCGTCACCCAT
>BLSH010193008.1:103181-115293 GCA_018402905.1 Glandirana rugosa | reverse complement strand
CAATTTATTTAAGTTGTTATGTTGATCTTTTTTTGTCGACTCCGACAGTTAGTGTCTCGCACACGACCTCCAGGGAGGGGACAGGGTAACTATGGAAAACCACAGTCCTTTTTAACAGTCTTCAGTGAACCCGTCTATCGTCTTTTTGTTTCGTCGTCTGTCTTTACTGTGAAACACGAGACCTAACTCTGTTATGTGTGATCTCGCCCTATACGTAACGTCCTGACATTTCTTGGTGAAATAACCCGGGGTACGTGTGTCCCGCAAAAAGGACGTCGAAAATCGTCTCAGTCAGTAAAATAAAAAAAGTGTCGAATTGCGCTGAAAGCTGAAAAATGGCCTGGACAGGAAGGGGGTTTTCGTGCCAGGTACTGTTGTGGTTAAGCTGTGAAAAAAATAAAATGACTGACTCTGCTAAAAGCTGCAGGAAAAACGCCCTGTGTGCATGGGGCCCAATAAAGTGGTTCTTTACAGTCCTGCAATGCATATCCCGCTCTAGTGTGTATTGTCTCAATCCAGAGCACAAAGTGTCATTTCTGTCTGCTGCTTTGTTTTTCTGCTATCTGCCCAAGTGACTTCTGACAATTTTTCCTGACACCAAAAGGTATCAATGGGACAGGGGAGGGACCTCCAGCACACGCTCTGTGATTGACAGCCTCAGCTGTTTTTTTCTAGTTGTATTGTTGAATTTATTTAACCCCTTCATGAAGAGGGTAAAACAAATCCAAAAAACGCCAGAATATATTTTTTCAGCTTTTACATGTATTCATAAAAATGTACACTGCAAACCTTTATATATTTAGATGTAAATTTCTTGCTATTACCTTATCTAACACCAAAGAACAACCCAAAAAACTCCCTTACTGTGACTAATACTCCTATTCCTGAAAATAACAGATACCACAGAATTTTGCTTGCTTGGGACTTGTAATGGGAGTCCTGAGGAATGTACAGACAGGGCTGCTCCCTCACTACCCACATAAGGGTCTCAGTATCAAAATGAGACAATGGGGTTGATGTACTAAAACTGGAGTGAGCAAAATCTGATGCAGCTCTGCATAGAAATGAATCCGCTTCCAGGTTTTTGTTTTTTTTTTTAGCTTAATTGAACAAGATGAATTAGAAACCAATTGATTACCATGCAGAGCTGTATCAGCTCAATTTTAGTAACAACCCCATCATCTCCTCCACCTTCCTTTGCATGATTGACCAAAATTGCTTTTTGTTGATTTCCTGGCAATATCAATTTCCTGGTGGGAAGGTAACTGTACATGATCTAAAAAACGTGCATCAAAATGCGCAAAAACAAGTGATTTCCATGTTTCAATGTGTTTATATGGGGAATAAAATGCTTCAAAAAGCGCACCAATCTGCCTGATTTGTGCTACAAAAGTAGCTCCAAAACTTTTGAGCTTCAGGCATTTTGGAGTGGAGATGTGAACCATCACCATAGAGATATAAACCATCACCACAGTGAAGTCCTGATTTTTCTTCTCCCTGCACATTTTGTACTACAGATAGCTCAGGGGTGAATGGGGCCTCAATATACATCTCATCCTCCTTCCCACCTCCATCACTGAGTAGCAGCAATTTTTTCTTCAACTCTTGCCTGGGTATGAATGACATTGCTTTTCCTACCCCCCTCCCCACCCGCAGCCTTCTAGAATACATGTCCCAGGAGGCTGCTAGACTAGTCTCACAACACTGAGCAATTCTGCTAATGCACAGTGGGGACCTGGCTGGAATTGATGAAGAAGCCTGCTCCCAATTCCAAAATGGCAGCACTGGTGGAAAAAGATTGGCTGCAGGAAGCCAGAGGTGGATTCCATGGACTGGTAAGTGCCTGATTTTTTTTTTTTTTTTACATGTTTAAAAAGACCATTTGATGTGTGGCTGACATATCTAACCTCCAAGGACAATTGCATGACTTATAAGCTACAGCCATGTAGTTCAATCTTACCCAATTCATGTGGTAGTTCATGACAAAAAACAGCTACAGATGTACTTAATCCACTGGATAAGCCTTCAGTAAATGCTGCTCCTGTAATTTAAAGCAACCATTAGCATAACCCATTACGCATACAAATAATAAAAATTGCATTAGTAACAAAGCAACAAGCTTAAATATGAAAGGGCAATTCATGCTACTTAGGACATGAGAATCCAACTCTAATCAGGAGCAAAATACAGTAAATAACAGTAATCAATAAGCAATCAACTTCCAGTGAGCAGACTTCAGTAAATAGAAAGCGAGGATTCGCTGTCTGCTGTACTTCTCACCAGAATGCCAAATAATCGTGTTGGAGATACCTTTACATAAACAATCCCTAGCAGCACTGAGCTTTGAATTTTGCTTTTGTAATCATAATTAATATAAAAGAGTTTAGACCTCCTGGGTTAACTGCTGAGCTGTGGAAAAAGGTTTATTATTACTCCACAGTAAATGTACAATAACTATATATATATATATATATATATATATATATATATATATATATATATATACACATATACACACACATATATACATATACATATACACACACACACACAGTACAGACCAAAAGTTTGGACACACCTTCTCATTCAAAGAGTTTTCTTTATTTTCATGACTATGAAAATTGTAGATTCACACTGAAGGCATCATAACTATGAATTAACACATGTGGAATTATATACATAACAAAAAAGTGTGAAACAACTGAAAATACTGTATGTCATACTCTAGGTTCTTCAAAGTAGCCACGTTTTGCTTTGATTACTGCTTTGCACACTCTTTGCATTCTCTTGATGAGCTTCAAGAGGTAGTCACCTGAAATGGTCTTCCAACAGTCTTGAATGAGTTCCCAGAGATGCTTAGCACTTGTTGGCCCTTTTGCCTTCACTCTGCGGTCCAGCTCACCCCAAACCATCTTGATTGGGTTCAGGTCCGGTGACTGTGGAGCCCAGGTCATCTGGCGCAGCACCCCATCACTCTCTTTCTTGGTCAAATAGCCCATACACAGCCTGGAGGTGTGTTTGGGGTCATTGTCCTGTTGAAAAATAAATGATGGTCCAACTAAACGCAAACCGGATGGAATAGCATGCCACTGCAAGATGCTGTGGTAGCCATGCTGGTTCAGTATGCCTTCAATTTTGAATAAATCCCCAACATTTATAAGGCAAGAAATCCCACTTATTAAACCTGACAGGGCACACCTGTGAAGTGAAAACCATTTCAGGCGACTACCTTTTGAAGCTCATCAAGAGAATGCCAAGAGTGTGCAAAGCAGTAATCAAAGCAAAAGGTGGCTACTTTGAAGAACCTAGAATATGACACACAGTATTTTCAGTTGTTTCACACTTTTTTGTTATGTATATAATTCCACATGTGTTAATTCATAGTTTTTGATGCCTTCAGTGTGAATCTACAATTTTCATAGTCATGAAAATAAAGAAAAAAAAACTCTTTGAATGAGAAGGTGTCCAAACTTTTGGTTTGTAATATATATTATATATATAGATATATATATATATATACATACATACATACATATATACACATACACACACACACACACACACACACATACATATACATACACACACACACACATAAAGTTTATTTCAATACGAGTTAATGTTTTATAAATTAATTTCTATTTGCAATTGTTTATTACATATGCAGGCATTGCTTTCTGCTACAAACTGGTTTAGAGCTTGTTCTTAAATTGCAAGTTTACAGGTTACGCGTGCTTCAAAGACATATTATGCCAACTACAGCAATTCAAAAAAGCAGTGGGACTAAAGCAAGAGATCTTTGCCAAGCCAAGATGAGTGTGTAAATTGCACACTTATATAAATGTAAGACTTCATGGAGTTTATGGAGCTCAATAGCATCAAAACACCGGACTTGTTTCTAGTAGCTACTCTACGACCCCTCTACATACATTAAATAAGCATATCGAATGTGATTAGAATATAAACAGTCCCAAAAGGTAGCCACCGCACTCTATGTTTGAAGTAAATGCCCAGGTGCTTACCCACAAAGAAATCCATACAAATCCAAAACTGTTAGAGGCACTCAGGGTCTTGCAGAGGAGATAGATCAAAACAGAAGCGTTTTTATTGTCGACATATTGATGAATCTCAGCCCAACCTTGAGAAAGATGGACTGAGCTCCACTGAAAAGTCAAAAATAAAAATGCTGTTGATTTGATCTATCGCCTCTACAAGACCTGTGAGTGCCTCTATACCAGTTTTGGATGATTAGTATAATATAAATCATGTCAGAGTAAACACCAAAATGGCTAATATATATTTCTGTTACACACTATTTTATCTTTAAAAGCACCTCTGTTTACCCAACATTTTTTTTCAATACCATACCTGCAAATATACAAAGGAATACTTAACTCTCCTGCAACGTGCACTGGTGAACATCACTCTGCTGAAGTAATCTCTGGCTAAATATGAATTGTGATGTGTTACTCTCGCGCTCCCACTAATACAACAATTGATTTGTGCTTAAGTTGATCTTAAATATTAAATCGTTGCTGTGGCGGCTGCAATCGCTAAATAGTTATCCTTGACTATTTTGCAAGATTTAAACAATAATAGGGCGTGAGCGGAGGTGATCGGAAGTGACGAAATTGAAAGTGACGGAGTTCGCTGCTCGTGGAGAGGCGCCGGTTTTTAGGATTTTAAATGTGAGTTCTTTATGTGTTTTATTTAAAATAAACTTTTAAAACTATATCACACCACAGAGCTTTTCAATTCTTCTCCCATATATGCTGAGAACGAAATTAGAAGTATTAAGCTCAGAGGAACCAGGCACACCATAGGAGGAAGGAGGGCTCCATTAGGAGCATTGAGAGACCTCTGGTGGAGAAACACTACCATCACAGCAAAGAAACCTTTACGTGCTAAAGCCCTAGCACACTCAGGTGAGAGGCCAGAGCACAAAAAGGTGGCACAGAGTGGATCACAGTTACAAAAATTAATTCCTGTGAACATCACAAAAATATCACTTTTTTTGGTGAAAGGATACCAGATTTAAGAAGGCACAAAAACAAATTGAAGACTTTAAAGAGACATTTTTTTTTATATGCACATTAATAGATAACACTGTATATTCTGATTTGTGGTATTTATGTTTTAGTTAAGTTGTGTCCAGCCTTGAGATACCTTAATTAATGAGAATCATTTGAGCATATGCAGGGTTACCAATATCACAGATTGTGTCCAGCCTTGAGACACAGTGTTTGATTTATATGTGACACAGAGTATTGAACACAATAGTCACTACTAATTTATGCATGATATTATTGTTATGATATTATTTATCATATGACACAATTTGTTTGAATGTCTGCACACTGGTGATAAGTGCTGAGCACTTTGCCTATTATTTAAATTTCTAAAAAACAATAGATCTAAAAACACATGTGAAGCATATATGAACGCAGGAATATATATTTTTTATTCACTTTTGGTAGCGCTGAGCACATTTTTTTATTTTTAAATCTCTGGCTTAAGTCTCTTCTAAAACAGACACTACATTCCTTACAGTTTTCAATGGCTTCTCTCACCAGCCTTCAGGTCACTACAGGACAGTGCCATGAAGGAACCATTCAGCAGTTTAGGAGAGACAAGAAATAGACACTCCTGGAAGTGTCAGTTTTAGGAAGAGACTTCCCCAAGACCCCTTTCACACTGGGGCGGGCAGTAGCGGTAAATCCCTGCTAGTTTCAGCGGGGATCTAGCGCGGTTATAGCGGAGCCGCTATGCAGGCGGGTGCGCGGCGCTTTTAACCCCCCACAAGGGGTTAAAACAGGGTTAAAAGTGCGGACGCACCACGCTATCGAGGCGGTGTGCAGCCGCTTGGGAAGTGCTACCCATTGTTTTCAATGGGCAGGGGCAGTGGAGGAGCAGTGCGCATCACCGCTCACCCCACCGCCCCAAAGATGCTGCTTGCAGGACTTTTTGCAACGTCCTGCAAGCGCACTACCCCAGTGTGAAAGTACTCCAGCTTTCACATTGGGGTGGATGGGGAGGGAAATTTGAGGGGCTTTACAGGTGCTATTTATAGCTAAATCGAACCTGTAAAGCCCCGTACACACGGTTCGACGATCGCACATACGAACACGTCAAATCCTATGTTGGCTGTTGTATGCAGCATACTGACTGCACTACACGATCGTATGTCCGGGGAAAGAACGTTAAGGTGATTGTAATTAGCATCCA
The DNA here is from genome assembly GCA_018402905.1 of Glandirana rugosa. NCBI lineage: Eukaryota > Metazoa > Chordata > Amphibia > Anura > Ranidae > Glandirana > Glandirana rugosa. The sequence continues at coordinate 109,068 of BLSH010193008.1, read as the reverse complement.
GCCACTCCTGACTTTGGGCATGCGTGTTTTGCACAATACAACTTTGTTGTACCAACTGCTCTGTACACACGATACAATGGTAGTATGAGAGCTTGTTGGTACGACCAAGTTTTCTAGTCTGCTCATACAACTCCCTTGTACGACCGTCGTATGTTCGACTGTTCTAATTGCGCATACGAATGATCGATTTCGCATACAACTGTCGTGAGTACGACCTGTTGTATGCGATCGTCCAACCGTGTGTACGGGGCTTAAAGCGCCTCAGTGCGAAAGGGGTCTAAGAGATTACTCTGCAGCAGAACGGTGATTTAGCAGCACAGGCAGAAGTAGGTATTCCTATGCTTCTTTGCAGCTATGTAAGCTATTTTTAAAGAGGAAGTAAACCCAGATGGGGTTTACTTCCTCTATGTCCCCCTGTAAAGTAGAAACATAATGGGCTACTATGCATCGCACAGTAGCCCATTATGTGCCACTTACCTGCAAACGAAGCCTGCGTCGTCCAGCGCTGTCCCCTCTGCTGGCGGCGTCCATCTTCTGCCCCTCTTCCTTCCGGGGCCGCGACTCCGGCCAGTCTCAGCGCGTCACGTCACTCCCATTCACGTCACACACATTTGCATGGGAGCCGCCAGTCACAGCACGGTCGCAGTGGAGGAACGGCAAGCAGGCCGTTCCTTCACTGCGCATGTGCCGACATGACGTTGGCACAGCTTCAACACTGCATATCTCCTGAATTGTACAGGTTTAGGAGCTATGCAGTGCACCTACAGGTAAGCCTCAGCATAGGCTTACCTGTAGGTTAAAGTGGTTGTCACAAGTTGACAACCACTTTAAAGCCGAATTCCAGGCATCAGCATTTTATACATCGTTAGATTGGTGCAGATGTAGAGAATATATATATATATGTCTGGACCAATCTAACTATGTATAACACATGCTGATGTCTGGAATTCGGCCTTAGATAGCTATCTAGATCTATATCTATCATATCTGCCCGATACACCTGAAAGTTGGAAATTACTTAAAGCGGAGTTCCACCCTAAAGTGGAACTTCCGCTGGTTGGATTCCTCCCCCCCTCAGGTGTCACATTTGGCACCTTTCGGGGGGGAGGGGGAAGAGGACACCTGTCTTTAGACAGGTGTCCTTTTCCACACTTCCGGGAGTTCTGGCCGGCGGACGCGGCCGCTGACGTCAGAAGCCGGCTCCCTCCTCCCTGCTCGCTCTGCTACTGGCCGCCTGGCCAGTAGCAGAGCGTGGCAGAGCTCGCGCATGCGCGGTAAGGTGCCCAGCGTGAAGCTGTACGGCTTACACGTCCGGGTTCCCTTACCCGCGATGGAGGCGGCTGCACCCGTCCCCCGATCCGAAGATCGGCGGCGGGTGCAGACATCGCTGGAGTCCAGGACAGGTAAGTGTCCTAATATTAAAAGTCAGCAGCTACTGTATGTGTAGCTGCTGACTTTTAATTTTTTTTTTTAGCCCGGACCTCCGCTTTAAGTGGATACTGCCACTTTGGTGATCTCAAATTGCTTCTGGGTCCCTCGCCGAGCAACCACTCTGCTGCACTGAGAACACAGGGGTTTGGTCACTCAACATGGGCACCATTCAAGAATGCTTCTTATTTCTGAATGAATGCAAAGCGTTCTTTGACTGGAAAAGGTGGAGAGGCTGGGCTCCATCTAAAAACAAAAAAAAAAAAAAACTCTCCACCTCACCCATGCAGAGGGCGCTTTGTATGCATTCAGAAAATACAAAGCATTCTCTGAATGGCCCTGTGCTGAGCAGCCGACCGTCTTTGTTCACAAAGTATCAGGCCAGCTGCTCAACAAGCAAGTGAAGGTCACTGGCAGTGTCCGCTTTAGTGATTTCCAGCTTCCGGGGCCATCGGACAGATACGGTATATACAAAGTTACATTGGTCCAAGGTGGACCGGTGTAACTATGTATAACATGCCAAAGCCTGGAAAGTGAGTGACAGAATTGCTTTAGGTGCGAAATTATGACAATAAGGCTCTGTTCACACCTAGCGCAATGGAAAGACATATTTTTACTTTTTTAGCATGGCACGCATAGGGCAGTCCATTGATTTCAATGGGCTGCAATATGTGTGACAAACGCAGCAAACAAATTCATGAAGCATTTTGCATTCTGGTCTGCATTTTTGCGGCTGCAAAAACATGCATTTAACTCCCATAATTGTGGTACCATTAACGTTTCTGCGCACATTCCTGGAATGCATAGATGTGAGCGGAGCTTTATGGAGTCTTCCAGTCTAATGAAGCCCTTAATATATTAGTTAGACCCAATATATAAGGCCATGCTGCATAAAAACTAATGAGAAAATGAAAATAAGGCAACAATAAATAAAAGTCTGCCACAATAGTTTAAGTAACTGCAGGTATTCTGTTTCTGTATTATCTCTAGAAATCAAAGTAAAACTAATAAATGGTTTTTGAAGCTGTAAATATGTAAATTAACCAATTCCCCCAAACAAAAACATCAGGACAAAACATTTCTTCCAGTTTTGGGTAGAAGCATTAGAACCTGTCAGCTTTTGTTTGCCGTTACCCCATTGGAGAGCTTTTTACTTTCTACCTTCTTCACAGTTGTCCCTTACACAAAAAGAGAATGGACATCTATAATCCAACAGTGGTCACCAGAACATGAGGGGAATCTCCCTGTGGGGACATCTGTTCACATGACAGCTTTCAAAAAAGTGTTATTTCTCTCACTTTCCCAATGGGAACACAAACCACAACAAATCCATTTTTTTGCATTGGTACATAAATATGATTGTTAGAAGCATGGAGACCCGATAACCAGGATTCCCGATAAAAGTATTGTTTTACTGAATTACAATAGTGGTAAGCGGTATATAATGTTTTGTAGAGTTTTTTTTTTTTAATAACTTACCAATAGCTAAACCATCACTGAAGTTGTGCAGTCCATCACCCATTATTACCATCCAAGCCAAGGTGGCAATGCCAGCATCTTTTAGCTCCTCCCGGGAGTAGCGCTGAGAATGGCTGTGTGGATGGTGATTTTGGTGATGATGATGATGTAAGATATGGTGGTAGTCATGGTGATGATGTATAAGGTCATCAGACTGTCCCAGTGTGTCATGAAAGTGAGAATGACACTTGTTTTCACATCCCCTGGAGACGTACTCCCTGTAACTAGTTTCATCATGAGACTGAGCAATCATGATCTCTTCTTCTTCCTCTGGTGCAGTTGGCTGCTGAGATACATCTTGTGCTTGACCGTCTATGTACCCTTCATTATCCGTATCTTGATAGAAGGCAAAAGTACCGAATTATTTTTAAACAAACTGAATTGTAAGCATACAAATCAAAAATTTAGGTAATTTTCTACCTCTTGGTTAAAGTAATTTTTTTTAATAAAAAACAAACAAAAAAAATGATTAAATACCAGTTCTTAGGTGTGATGGTTGTATTTTTCAGCTTTTGTTTTTTTCCACCTGGTAATCCAGCCAGCAAAGTCTGTTATTTTCAACTTCATTTAACCACTTCAGCTCCGGAAGATTTTACCCCCTTCATGACCAGGCCATTTTTTGCTATTCAGCATTGCACTACTTTAACTGGCAAATGCGCAGTCATGCAACGCTGTACCCAAGCCAAATTTATATCATTTTTTTCATACAAAAACAGTTTAACCACTTCACGCAAATCGCCGTATATAAACGGCAGTCAGGAGAAGTGGATGTATCTGGGTATAGCCTGCAGCTACAGGCTATACCCCGGTAAAGTTTTTTTTAGAGCGGGTGGTCAGCTATCTGGTGATAACGGCCGATCTGGCTCTGGAGCCAATCGCCCTTTATCCCAGGCAGCGGGAGGGGACACCCCCCCGCCTCCCGTCCCACTGGGAGACCGGAGCATCCATCCAGCGCGCATGCCGGCTGTGTGGAGTCCCAAATTAAATTCCAGAAGCAAGTCACTTCCGGTTTACTCAGCGACCAACGGCACCAATTTTTTAAAAACGTACAGTATTCAGAATCGCTGTTTTTGGCAATCTGAATACTTTTAAATGCAAAGGAGAGATTAAGGGTCACCGCCACCGTCCCCGCGAGCTTGTGCAGCAAACGCATACGCAAGTGGCGCCTGCATATGAAAACAGTATTCAAACCACATATGTGAGGTATTGCCGTGATTGTTAGAGCGAGAGCAATGATTCTAGCACTAGAACTCCTCTAACTCAAAACTGGTAACCTGTAGAAATTTTTAAACGTCACTGATGGAGATTTTTAAGTGCCAAAGTTTGTTGCCATTCCACGAGTGGGCGCAATTTTGAAACATGACATGTTGGGTATTAATTTACTCAGCATAACATTATCTTTCACAATATAGAAAAAAATTGGGCCAACTTTACAGTTTTATTTTTTTAACTCAAAAAAGTGAATTAAAAAAAAAAATATGGTGCTTATAAAACCGCTGCTCAAATACTGTGCGGTAAAGTATTGCAATTTTATTCTCTAGGGTGTTAGGAAAAAATATATATAATGTTTAGGGGTTCTAAGTAATTTTCTAGCAAAAAATACTGATTTTAACTTGTAAACAAAAAGTGTCAAAAATGGCTCTGGGGCTGAAGTGGTTAATTTTGGTGGTATTTGACCACTAGGTTTTTTATTTTTTGCAATATAAAATGAAAAAAGACCGAAAATTACAAAAAAAATTTTTTTTTTACTTTCAGCTATAAAACATCCAATTAAAAAAAAAAAATAATTTCTTCATAAAATGTTGGTCAAAATGTATTCTGTTGCCTGTCTTGCTTAAGTGTACATTGATTGGATTGCGTGACAGTTATAGCGCCTATCAACTATAGTATAGATACTGGAATTTAAATTTTTAAATTTGATTTTTTTTATTTTATACTACTAATGGCAGTGATCAGTAACTTATAATGGGCCTACGATACTGTGGTGGTCAATCTGACACTAACTGATGTTGGGGCTAACTAACTGCCATCACCAGTGACATTAATACAGTGATCAGTGATAATACTATACACAGTCACTGTTCTGACTCTGGCTGGGAAGGAGTTAACATCTAGGGCGCTCAAGGGTTTAAATATGTGCCTAGCTATGTGTAATGTGTGCTGATTTTACTAACTGATCTCTCAGTTTCTCATCCCTGCTTTGCAGGGATAAGAAACTGACAGATCCTCCCTTCGTACAGAGCTCTGTGTTGAGCAACACAAGAGCTCTGGGCTGTGATTGCACAGGGCCGATCAGCAGGGCCCGGCCGTAAACGGTTGGCTTGGGCTTGCTGACAGGCTCCCACTGTGTACAATCATGCGTGCACCCTAAACTCAGAAGTAGGCAGAGGCGTACGTCACTTTGCCTACAGCGGCTGCTCATCTGCAGTACAGTGCGGGTGGGTGCTACGTAGTTAGAACGGAAGTAAATCCTCCTATTGTTTTCAGCCAAGTAAGCTGCCATCTTAGCCGCAGTTTAATCCTCAACTGCCATGATGCTGCACATGTGATCAGTTATGACTCCAGTCATTTGATGGTTTGACAGTTTGCTGGTGAGCCCAAGTAAATACCAGATTGTGCCAGAATGTAACTGTTTGAAACTGTTAAATCAATGGGTTTAGTTCCGCTTCTACAAATCAAACTGTCCAGACAAAATGGCAGTTAGAGGGGTGAGACAAACCATTTAACACTCAAATAAGTGCTCACAATGGTCAGCTTTTATTCATTTCCGTTAAACATATACCCTAAAAAGGAAAAAAAAAATGGTTCCTGTAACTGCTTAAAAAGTGTTGTCTGAAGAATGCAGACACCTTGAGAGAGTAAGTGTGTTACTGGCTGAATTATCAGGTGAAATAAAATAATAAAAAAAAAAAAATTTCGACTGGTAACACTCGTGAATAAA
>BLSH010193008.1:80637-92365 GCA_018402905.1 Glandirana rugosa | reverse complement strand
GACGTCCGATTATTTCGCCCCCCCCCCCCCCCCTTTTTTTGCCTCCACACCGGCAGCATCTCTACAAGCTTTATTAGCCTGCAGCACTCTGGTTACTCTATTTTCCCCATGTTCATTACCCCATAGCATCTTGTATGCAGGACTGGGTTACAGTTTTGAACAATTGTTTAATTTCTACCAATTCCTAGGTGCATGGTGATGTATGTGTGGGGTGTTGTATGGGGATCATATGCGGCCGGGCCGTGCTCTTGACAACATTGTCAAAATTTTAAACTTTTTGCTACAGTGGTTGTAAATAATTTTTGCATGAATTTTCTATCTCAAACGTTATGTTTTAAGGACTTTTTTGGTTCATTAATATAAGCACTTGGGTGATCTTTAGTCCCCTCTTTTTTTGATTTATAGTATTGAGCTTATGAACCACACCTCTTAGTGGGTGTTGTCCAAAAGATTGGTAACAAGGCTTGTTTAAAGCCATTACCATACTGGTTAAATATTTATACCAAGGGTCTGAAAGGGTGTATTTTTATGCTTTTTAGTATTGATACCATACATGGACACCTGAACAAAAGGAGGACTTGGAACGTCCCATTACACCCTTAGAACTACTAGCTACGATACAGTCCCTCCCAGCTCAGAAGAGCCCAGGGCCCGATGGTCTGACGAAGGCATATTTCGTGCAATTTTATAAACAGCTCCAACCTAACATGTGCACCTTTTTTAACAGCCTGGCTACGGATGGAAACTTCCACCCAGAGGCTATGCTGGCCCATATATCAGTCTTTCCGAAAGAAGGCAAGGACCATACGCTCCCCCAGAATTACCGCTCAATATCTTTACTGAATGTAGATTTAAAAACATTTGCTAAGATAATCGCAAATCGACTTCAGCACCTACTCACAGATATTGTTCACCCCAATCAAACGGGCTTTATAGCTACTAGAGAGGCACGAGATAACACCAATAGGGCTTTGCAACTTATTCACTGGGCCAATACATGCGATCGAATGCCACCGTATCCGATTCTCTCCACGGATGCCGAAAAGGCGTTCAATCGTGGATTGGGACTTCCTGAATTGGGTGGGTGGATAATGGCGCTCTACACATCCCCGAAGGCACAGGTAAAGGTTAATGGAGGGTTGTCGTCGGCATTCCCCATCCGAAACGGGACGAGGCAGGGGTGTTCTCTGTCTCCCCTGCTGTTTGCTCTGGTCCTGGAGCCGCTGCTAAAGGCAAACCCAAGCATTAGGGGAGTTAGAGTGGGACATATAGAGCATAAACTGTCTGCATACGCGGATGACATTTTGTTCCATGTAGTAGACCCCATAGTCTCGTTGCCGAGCCTGATGGAGGAACTGACCTCCTATAGCCAGTTATCTAACTTTCAAATAAATTATTCCAAATCGGAGATTCTGCCCATAACTATACCTTGAACCTAGCTGCAGCCTTACAAGGTGCCTTCCCATTTGTATGGGCATCTTCATCCCTAAAGTATTTAGGCATTCAACGAACGAGAAAATTAGCTGACCTGTATCCCGCTAATTAAGTTCCTATGCTTAGACAAATCAACCAAGACCTGCGATCGTGGGATAGAGACACATTTACTTGGGTGGGCCGCACAAATATCCTTAAGATGGTGATTTTGCCACGCATACTATTTTTATTGCAGATGTTACCTATCCCATTGCTGAGTCGCTTCTTTAAGGGGCTGCGCAGTATGCTCGTTGGGTTTGTGTGGAGAAACAAGAGACCTAGGATAGCTATGGCGATACTACAGAGACCCAAGAGAATGGGAGGACTGGGTATACCAAATATTTTTCAATATTATAGAGCTATAGCAATGCAGAGGATTCTTAACTGGAGGTTTCACACTACAGCCAAGTTGTGGGTACAACTGGAAAAGGTTATGGCCAGCAGGAACCTAGCATATGCTCCTTGGGTACCGTAAAACGATAGAGGCCTCTCTGACTGGGTGTCTCCCCTAACAATTCACGCTCTAAAGACGTGGGACAAATTGAACACAACCTTTGAATTGGCGCCCCCTACCTCGCCACTGGCACCGATATGTGGCTTCCCCAGGTGAGCAACTCTCTGCCATGGGATCATGGGTGGCAGATGGTACCCACAGCTTGGCGCGTTTTGTGCGGGGACACACTATGCGGCCCCTATCAACTCTTAGAGAACAATATGGGAGCTTTCCATTTGACTTTTGGAGACACCGTCAACTATCAGATTTGTTAACCTCTAGACATCATGAGTCGCCGGTTAGGTCCACCCTTACGGAGTTTGAAAGCCTCTGGGCAGAACAAGACCCCCCGCCTCACATGATTTCAGTATTGTATAGGCTTCTGGATGGGGCCAAGCCCCATAGCGAACCATACTTTATAAAAAAATGGGAGAGGGATCTTCAGTTCACGAAGGAGCAGCTTGAGCACCTCTGCCATCTGACGCATGCCGGTTCGGTAGAGTCCAAGGCCCAAGAAAACAGTTACAAACTCTTAACCCGTTGGTATAGAGTGCCAGCAGTACTGGCTAAGCTTTACCCTTCTTCGTCAGATCTCTGCTGGAGGGGCTGTGGGATGGAGGGGACACTCCTACATATTTGGTGGGAGTGCCCCTTGCTGCAGCCTTTTTGGCAAACTGTCAGGAAGCATGTGTCGGATGGTCTTAGGGTGAACTTACCTGACTCCCCTAAACACTTCTTACTACACCTCCCAACTACCTCTATGACTAAATACAAGAGGAGTGCTCTCCCCCACCTTCTCAACGCTGCCAAACGCCTTATACCGATGTACTGGAAAAGCAACCAAATTCCGACTAAGTCGGAGTGGGTTGGAAAGGTTGGGCGATTATGGCGGCAGAGGAGTGGGTGGCCACTCGCAGAGGTACTTTAAAACTCTTGGATACCACGTGGGCGCTCTGGCGACATCACATATCTAACTTGGCCCCAGTAACCTTCAGCGTGGACCTGGCTCTGCTAGCCTTGGCTGACCCTCAGTTTGCGCGAATAAATATAGGTATCGGAGCAGACACGCAGCCTGGAGCTGGTGCGGGAGGGACTACAGACCTTGTGTGACAGACGTTGTTTAAAACATTTCCCATTATATTTTTGGTATTATTGGAAGAACCTGATCTTGACCTTTTCTAACTATATGGCCCGGTTTTAACTGTGCAATTTTAGACATAGGGATGATGGGCACAGAGACTAGCTGAGAACTAACTGCTGCCCCAGGGGAGCTAGCCTGGGCCCACAGGGACCGAAAGTCCAGGACTAGGTGATCCTCATGGGGATATGTTAAACGTAACACTGATGCCCAGACCCCGTGAAAAGGCTCATCTGTTTATGCAATGCAGGGCTACCCCATCCTGATCCCTTCCCTTCCCCCTCTTCCCCATTTATATTAGAATTAAGCATCTTGTATTGTTTTTTGAACATTTTCTATGCAACTACTATTTGTACATAAAATTCTTTAAATAAAGATTACATAACACAAAAAAAAAAAAAAAAAGTATTTACACTAGTACACCAGTTACCTACATGTTACCAGAATTCAAAGACCGTCTCTCAGCCCTACCCAAAGGAGACCAACTGACTGATATTGTTGGAATATAAAGACTTATAACCATTTGTACATACCTTACACTGCTATTTGAAAGACACCAATGATGTTTCTTAACCATCTTGAACAAATGAAATGGTTTTCTATCCATCTGCAAGTAAAATCCCTGTACACCATTATTCACCATGACAGAGGGGTTCAAGAAGTAAAGAAAATCCTGACCGAGATCGATGTGAATGAAAATAAATCCAGTCTGTCATTTTGGTTTAAAGGCATGCATTATAAGCAGTTCACAGTGTCAAGAACAGGAGAGCTCTGAAGTGAAGAATCAGGAAGGTAATCTATACTCATCTTCTACCTCCCAGATTTAACAAGCATTTAACCATTGCAGTGCAGGGGACCCCACTACAACTATTTTATTTTCTCTTTCCCCAGAGTTGGGCTTTAGCCTTCCTCTCCTACTCTACAACTCTGAGGGCCGGCTCGCACCATGCCTGCACACACCATGCCTGCACAGGAATTGCACAGTGCGTTCCTGTGCGATGCACACCACATTCAAAATGTAGTTCATTTGCAATCTGCTGCGGGTGTCAATAAGCTGACACCCCAAATGCCGGTTGCAAACACAGTTCATTTGCTAGCACCGGATCGAATGGTGCAAAAGCAGCATGCAATCTGGATACAGTGAGTTTCTAAAAGCAGTGCATGCACAACTTCTGGTGCAGTGCAAATTCAGCTCACTCAAAATGAAAGGGTTAAAATGGCACACCACAGTACAGCATGTAAATCGCATAGGGACACCCAGTGCCATTGGCTCCTACTGCTGTCAAAGTCAGTTAGCCAATGAGGAGAGAGCGGGGGCGACTGACTCTATGTCTGGACACACAGAGCTGTGGCTTGGCTCTGGTGCCCCCATAGCAAGCTGCTTGCTGTGGGGGCACTCGACAGGAGGGAGGTGCCAGGAGTGCCAGCAAGGGACCCAAGAAGAGGATCCAGGCTGCTCTGTGCAAAACCATTTCATGGAGCAGGTAAGTATAACATGTTTTTTTTTCTTTAAAAATAACAACGTAGGAGACTTTAAAGCAACTATAACCAGTGAATGGAAAAAGCTGCTACCCCTGTCATCTCTTTTTGGAAGCAACTTACGAACTAAAATCTACTGGTTTACCAGGTCACATATGAGAATTAAGGTTTCCCTGGCAAATTTCTTAAAGTTTGAGGCCCTTGGGTAGATGCACCTTCTTCAACTAAGGCTATGTTTTTGTAACTGGACTATCCACAAATTGGGATTAAATCTATATAATAGCTGCACTCCCCCATGACATATGAACAGTTTGGATAGCTCTTTACAGATCGCCCCCTAATGGATCTGTAACATTTAGATATAGCAAATTATACCTTTTTCTTACGAATTACTTGCTTTACAGGCACTGCTGCATACTCACCTACAGTGTGTTTTATCATACACATCTGACACCATATTATATACTAGTAGTTTCCACAGTAGCTTTTCACTCTTCCTTTCCTCCCCATCCTGTCCCAGTCGCCCCTCCTACTGTTCCTCCCCCTTTCCTTTGCTTATAGGCTCGTTAGGTGTACTAGCTCTTTTTGGCAAGTACGCACTTTGGCCTGCGTAGAGAAGCTCCAGGGTGTTTCACCGTTAATTCTGGCATTGACCTGGGCCATTACGCAAGTTTAAACAATTTTAAATGTGTGTATTATATATATATATATATATATATATATATATATATATATATATATATATATATATATATATATATATATATATATTATGTGTGTAAATTTTAACAAATTTGAACGCATTACCGGGTCCAGTTACGGTCTTAATTGCCACTTTGTGGGACCTCGAAGAGATGCGTCCGGTTTCACGCATGAACGGTTTTTCTCGATCATGTGGATTGCTCGGATATTCGTTTCCTTTCCCCCTCCTTGTCATCCTCCCCGCTGACCCTGTCCTACCCCTCCTTTCCTTCTCACTTTTCGATGACACCTTTGATGATCATATATTATACCACAGTCTACACATACTATTTTGTGTGATATATATATATATATATATATATACATACATATACATACATACACACACACACACACACACACACACACACACACACACACACATGTAATTCACAACTAGCTTATTATGACAGCCGGGCAACCAGCATTTTCAGGTCAGCAGCGGTTCTCATTAGTTTAGGTTTCCTGTAGGCCTCATGCACACTGGGCGTTCTAAAAACACCAGTAGCATTAGCTGTAGAAAGCTGTAGCTGTAGAATGAGTTTTGTAGCAGTGTTTTTTTTAGCAAAAGCTTATGTCTCAAAAATGCTGATAAACGCAGAATAGCTGCATTTTTCAGCTTTTATCAGGAGTTAGAGCTTTTTTATAGCTAAAAAAAACTCTTCTCAAAACCCACTAGTTCTGGACTTTTTTTCCAGCCAGAAAACGCCCCTGCCAAAAAATGCTGATAACAGCCTATGTGTGCATGAACACATAGGATAACATGCTGGGGACGTTACTTGTTGCAGAAAAAAATGCCTGAAACCAAAAACAGCAGCTGTAAAAATGTCCAAAGTGCATGAGGCCTTGAGAACAAAAAGGTAATCTTCAGCCCAGCCAAAATCGCAAAATGCTTCCCTTGCCTGCACCCTACCCCCCACCCCACCCACCCCCGTTTTCGGGGATGCTTGGACCTAGATGAGGGCTGTGGATACGGGTTTATACTATGGTCAATATAGTCCTGCATCTAAATCTGAAAAATGATCCCTGGGAGGCGCTTTTATTTAAACCGATAGAAGGTTCCACGAAGTGGGACCACATCTTACTAACCCATTTATTCTTACCTACGAAACAGATAATCGCAAATATATGGAAAACGACAGTCCTTCGCTTCAACGAAGTGAAAAGTCGGGTGCATGGCACTTTGGTAAATGAAAAGCTTACAGTGATTTTAAATGACATGCATGATAATTTTCTACAGTACCTGGCAGTCTTGGCTGGATCATTTTCCGTCTACACAGCCACCTGCATGCTTTCTAGAACTGTAACCCAATATGGCCGCCTGCATGCTTTCTAGAACTGTAACCCAATATGGCGTATCAAAATACCCATAAGAGCTTTAAGGGTAGACATAAATTCCCACCCCACCCCTCTCTTTTCCTACTTTTCCACCCTGGGACTGCCCTTCTGACTACATGAATAAGCAGTACCAATATTTGGTTATATGGACAACAGAACACATGCACATACTTTTCCACTAGATTTTCTGATAGAGCCCCTTGAGAGTTGATTGTATACCGCAATCTCTAATACCACAAAGTAAACTGATTATATTATGTCCCAATGCTGGCTGGACCTGGGAAATTACTATTTATGTGCACTACTTCATGTTGGACATTTTTATTGCTCTGTCAGCAGAAATAATTTTTCCTGGAATTTATTTTTTTGGCTTCTTAGTTGTATTTTCTTTGGCAGCCAATATGCCTCCAGGTTGTTCTACTCATTGTTATTGAACAATGCTTTTATGCTCTGTAAACAAACACTTTTGATCCCAATAAAACTAAGTGAAAAGGAAAAATAAATAAATGGTAATCATTCTGTGCAGTTAAAGGTCCTTGTGTGATAATAAGCCTGCTTTTCAGGATTAAAAGTGGTTGTAAAGGCTGAAGGCATTCTCTGCATGAAGGTAAGAAACTTTTCATTGTCAGCCCCAAATACTTACCTGAGCCCGACCTTGATCTAGCGATGTGTCCAAGAGCAGCTGTGCTACTCTCTCCCCATTGGCTCCTGTTGCTGTTAACCAAATCCGGTGAGGACGGAGCAGGATGGGTTGATGCCCAGCTGCATTGTGTTTGTCAATAGAAACATGGCTCAGTTCAGGATGAAGCCCACACGTGTGGCACCATAGGAAGTGGCTTACTATGGTGGCACACAGAGAAAAGGAGGAAGGGAGAGCACCGGTGGGGGACCCAAGAAGAGGAGGATCAGAGCTGTTCAGTGCAAAACCACTGTGCAGAGCAGGTATGACATGTTTGTTTTGCAGTCAGTAATGCGAGTAAGGAACGAGAGACACCTTTCAACCCCTCTAGAAGCTGATCATGTTTGCATAAACAGGTGATGTCCCTGTGTTAAGTATTCACACACCAGGATGGGCAGATTTCTTCCATGTATTTACTGGAAGGTATAGGTCTGTCTATGGCCAGCCTTGGTCTGGTTTCATTTTTGAGAGTCAGTCTGATAGGCTTGCTGTTGAATCAAACAAGGGTAGCAATGCATCAAGTCTTCTTTACTCATATTGTAAGGACTTAAAAGAGCAGTATGGGTTTCTAGATTTTCCTTTTTATTCAGACTTACCTAGATGTCCTCCGGCATCTCTACACTGAGAACCGAGCGATCGAACACTGCCGATCACTCGGTTCTGACAGCTTCCCAAGCAGAGAGCTGGCCGAGGGCAGCCGGCTCAAGCTCTCAGCGGCTCGCCGAGAGGCTGAGCCAGGTGTTGGTCCAGGGATCTAGCGAATCCCGACTCCATGGTCGGAATGACGTGGAGCCTAGACCGACTTCTGCGACTTCAGCAGAGAGCGGACCTTAGGCCCCCTTTGCTGAAAACAGGTTACAGGAGTGCAAAACGAACTACACTCCTGTGATCCACAGGAGAAGTACAGCCAAACAACCTTTGGCTGTACTTCTCCTTGAATCTTCCTCATTGTAGAAAAAAAAAAAAACCTACAAAATCCCAAACCATTGTTATGCAGTGCAGGGTGCACACTACAAAAGAAGGGCATGCCTAAACCCTGCTTTGTACAAAGTCCAAAAAATATGAAAGCCTTACCGCCTATTTTACACATTAAGTTTTACTGTTCCTGGTACCGTTCATGGGTCAGATTCGAAGAGGGGGAAAAAAAAAAAAAAATAAAAAAATAAAAAAAAAAAAAAACACACAATTGGACTATATAATTTTTTTTTTGATACATCAGCACCAGGAACTCCGCACTGAGCTCCTTGCACAGAGCAATGCTCTCCCAACACTAAGGCCCCTTTCACATTGGGACCCCCGAGCGTCAGCGATAAACCGCTGCTAATTTAGTGGCACTCTACCGCTGTAATAGCGACACTTTGGCGCCACTATTCGGGCAGTAGTAGGGCACTTTTAACCCCCTAAGAAGGGGTTAAAGTTCCAGCGCTCCCAGATCGGTGTACAGTCGCTTCGGGAGCGCTGGTCATTCATTACAATGGCAGGGGTGGTGGAGGAGCGGTGTATACACCGCTCCAGAAATTATGTTTGCAGGAGTTTGTTTTTTCTCTCACTAGTGCACCGTCCCGAGTCGCCCCAGTGTTAAAAGACACACTAAGTTTAATGGAGAGGCACTTTACAGGCGTTTTTTAGCTAAATGGCGCCGGTAAAGCACCCCAGTGTGAAAGGGGCCTTACCCTCCCTAATGTACTGCAAAACATAAAAGAAGTTCATCTTGTATGACATTTTACAAATCCACCAACTCTCGCACTCCCGGCTTCCCGTTGACAGGCAGCAAGGAAACTTTTACACCCCACACTGCCGCAATCGGCAAAGAAAGTGGCCGTGAAGGGCTTGGCCTGCATTGTTAATTCACAGAGTTCAGTGAATAGAGGCTACAAGGTCCAGCAGATTTTGTGGCTGTCGGATTGTAATTCTCAATTAACTACCATGGCACCATTGAGCGCTATGGTAGTTCATTAATGCTTCCTGTTAGTGTGTAACTGTTAGGCCAGACAGCTTACACAATCTGCAAGAGCCCTGCATTGCACCCGCGATCTGCTGATCGCGGGTGCAATGCTTTCCAGGCTCCCAATTAAAAAAAAAACGAATAAATGCACATTTTTTACCTGCAAAAACGTGCATTTATAAAAAAAATTTTCGTTAAAAAGGTGAGCTTACCCTAACATTTATGTAACATTAAATTGATGAAAGGTGAGGTATCAGAACCACAGTCAGGCTTTTATTGCCATCTGTTTCCCCATTACAGAGATGCACCCACTCTGATTTCCTGTCACCGGAAATAGAAGGTAAAATTGAAAATTTTGAGTTTCTGACAGAATAGTAAAAAAGGAGGGTAAATCTCCCAATGAGACATTTGTTCCCACGAGAGCTGTATAAGGACTTTTCCCTCACATTGAATAGATATACTCTCATTCCTGTTGAATCTATAGAACAGGAAATGAAGGAAAACCAACATAATGAGATACAAAGGGCAAAAAACACTAACAACATTTTTTTTACCTTCCCCAAATCTACTGAAAATGGAAAAAAAAAAAAAAAAATGTATACGGCTTTAGCTATACTTTAATCCTGTTTTTGCGCACTTCTCCTGTGCTGCAACCCTCTAAGCCAAAAAGTTTCTGTGCCAAATACCAAGTGTCAGAATCTACTTTTCCCTATGTATTTCTATTAAATGAAAGCTAAAGCAATATTTATAGTGGTTAGCAGCTGAAAAACATACAATGAAAAAGGGTAGGAGAAAGGAGATGCAAAAGCAAGCCAAGCACAAAGAAAACCAAAAATTACATTTCACTTCTACTTCGGTATAATTTTAAAACCGGTGTATCATAATAGTGCTAGGTCAAGTGGACCCTATGCAAGCAGATGTTTTATTCAAACATTCACGTCTTTGCAACAATCACTGAACACATATTGAATGCAAGCTTTTCTCCCTATTCAGAGGGCTTTTGCAAATATAGTCGCTCCCTCTTGTTTGGGTATAAAAAAAAAAAAAAAAAAAAAAAAAAAAAAAAAAAACACACAGCATCATGATTGATCATTAAATCACTTATTAGTTTAATCATTTCTCTCTCAAATCTTGCCTTTGAAAATGTGGAAAAGAATTAAAAATGAATTAAAAGTCAAACCATTACAGGACTAAATACTTTCAGAAACCGATCATAGTTTAGCTGACATTTTTGTTGAGTACAATTTCCGAAAACTGCCCTCGAGGAGCATTGACTGGCAAGGTTTTCCAGCTGTTTTAGTGTCGGTTCACACAGGGGTGACTTGTCCCACTCCATGCCGTAAAAATGGAACCGTTCTAATAGGAGCGACTCAAGTCGCTCCGACTTAGAAAAAGGTTCCTGTACCTTTCTGGGGGGACGTCAGAGCACCTTGCATTGACCTCTATACAGAAGTCATTTGTAGCTGCGCTGAAGTCGCACTGTACGGGGCGGCTTCAAAGTCGGATGAGAATCGGGCAACTTTGAAGCCGCCCCTGTGTGAACCGGCACTTACAGTGCTGCTCATATGTTGGTGTTCTTACAAGGAACTGTGCAAGACCAGTTGAGCACTGGAACACTAGTGCAAATTTAACCACTTGCTTACTGGGCACTTAAACCTGCCCGGACCAATTTTAAGCTTTCAGCGCTGTCGCATTTTGAATGACAATTGCACGGTCGTGCGACGTTGTACCAAAACAAAATTTTTTATATTTTTGAAAAAAGAACAATATTTTTTACTTTTTGCTATAATACAGATCCCAAAAAAATATATATATTAGTCGGGTTTAGCCGATATATATTCCTCTACATATTTTTTGGTAAAAATAGCAAATCGGCGTATATTGATTGTTTTATAAATTTTTTTTTTTTTTTTTTACTAGTAATGGCGGCGATCTGCGATTTTTATTGGGACTGTGATATTGCAGCGGACACGTCAGACATTTTTGACACTTTTTTGGGACCAATAACATTTATCCGCTCTCCTCTATGGGGGAACCGGAAGAACATGGACAGTCTGTCCATGTTCATCCGATCCGATCCACCAGATGGACGGAAAATAGGGTTTCCATCAGTCTGTCACCGCTGACATCCGTCACTCCATAGGAGGACAATGGAGCATCCATTCAGGTCCGCCTGAAAAAACGGTCCGTGCGTGTGAAAGGTCCCTTAACCACTTGACCTCTGAAAGATTCTCCCCCCCCTTCCTTTCGATATGGACAAATGCGCGGCCGTGCAATGCTGTACACAAATATAATTGATGTCCTTTTTTTATTTTTTTTTATAAACGAAGAACCACCAACAATTTTGAAAAAAAAAAAAAAAAAAAATATAATAATAATAATAATAATAATAATAATAATAATAATAATAATAATAAAATAATAATAATAATAATAATAATA